>JASANE010019394.1:0-37656 GCA_030248225.1 Trileptium ribeirensis
ATATTTTATATGTTGTGTGTGTATATTATACTTCATTTGTATTATTATGTAATTTTTTCAATAAAGAAAAACGTAGCGGTAGCCTACAGCCGCCTGATGAGGCCCTTGGTACGGCCGAAACGTTTGTATCACCATACTTGCAATATACATATATGTATGCTATATATACATTCGTGATATAATATGCTTGGAACAAGTACCCGGCACACGCTGACACCATGGTACAACCCAGCACCACCATATGACCCCGTACAACCTGGCACCCCGCTAATGACCCCAAACAAAACATAAAAATTTTCCAGCAAAAATGAAGGTGAATGAATCCTCGAATCCTCTATGTTCGTATTCCTCCCCTATACTACTAAGTATTATTTATTATTAGTTTGGTTAAGAGTAGAATAAAACAGAGAGGTATAAATACGACCATCCATGATAACGTCACGAGTCAAAATGAAACCTTATTTATAACCAAACTGCAGCCTAAAAATGAACATAGGGTGCTTGCATATTAGATGAGACTCACCTAATTAAATATTCTGTTTTTTGTGCATAGCTAATGAGATATATTGGCATATGGTGTTTGCATACTTAATGAGCATCAAGTAATTAAATATTCTGAGTTTTATGCATATTAAATGAGGTTGAGTTGACGTAACGTTTCTGTTTTGTTTTATTAAAAAGAATTAATTTTAACAGAGACAACATAATATTTCAGCTTATCAAATCAACGAAAATTAAAGCTATATGTGTATGTATTTATAATATGTGAAGTATACATGTATGCCTGCACGCCTATGCACATACATTCAACCAACACATTACTCACCACCACCGGTCCCCACCGGTGGGGGGGGGCAAAACCGCCATTTTCTATCTACTATTATTCACAAAATTTCAGCAAAAACACAAAAATTATGAGTTCCTGAAAATTTCGAAAATCCGCTCCTCACACGAGACCGTCTGCGCCACCCTCCCTAAGCCGACGGACCTTCGACACCCATGGCGAAGTATCTGGTATCCGTGTACTACATAGTTTGACTGTTGAGTGAAATTTTATTTCACATGGAAAGGCGGGAACATGATGTCTTCTTAAGAAAAATATATAACCCAATTATCAGAGTATTGTCGTTCTAGCACTTGGCTCAATAATCAAGAGAGTACTATCGACCAGCACAATAACAGCCAATGGAATATTAGCAACAGCCACTTTAACCATGGCTCAACTAACTCTGATGGTCTTAACGTTATAACGTTAGAAATTAAACAACATATTAGAGCGGGTATTCGGGGGCGACACCCACTTCGCGACTTAAGCTTAGTGTATGTCCCATAGTATAAATTATTTTTAAAGATAATTTTATTCCGGTTAAACCTTGCTTCAATGACTGGAACAGCTGATACTGGACTCTCCATTCGCTGAAAATTTTGCCAGGGCGCATGAAGAGCCCCCCGGTTCCGAACTGGGGGCGCCTGATTTTGCCAAGAAGAAACGGTTAAAAATTGTATCAGAAACACTGCCAAAACGCTTTTGATGGTCAAAATTGTCTTGACCTTGAATAACACATTAACATTATAAATAAAGTTTTAATTGAGGCGACAGTTACTTTAGCGCTTCGGGATGTTGATATTTTGGTTCTTTTCCATTATCCCCCAGCCCACGTTTGCCCAAAAATGGTCAGATTCTGGAAATTTTCTATTTTTGTAATCCTCGAGAATATTACAGACCATCGAAGGCTGAGGGCTCAATAATTGAACAATTTTTGGCCATAACTTAGGATCCGGTTACCGGATCCCGTTAAAAATAACTCATTCGATTCAGCTCGTCAAGACGCGTATAATGGAGGGTAAAAATCCAATTTTTAAGAAAAAAGTTTTTCGATTCCCAAGGGGGACCGTTGCGACCCAAAAAAACTAAAAATTTTAAAAAGTTCGATTTTTTGGTTGAAAGGTCTCGAGGTTCACAAAAAATACCAAAATTTCCAGAATCTTACCATTTTTGGAGAAACAGAGCCTGGGGGGGACAATGGAAAAGAACCGATATTTTACCACAGCAGTGGATGGAAAAATAGCATTTATGTTTATTTACTGTAACATTACGATCCTCAATATAAATTTGTTTACATTTGCAAGCTAGAAAATATTTCTGCAGGCAACTGTAGTTAACCTTAATAGTGTTATGTTTGTAAAACACAAACCTCAAAAACATAGGTTCACCGGCTATTTAAAAACCGATAGTCGCTTAACCGGTTACGAGATTCACTAACCGTCCCCATCCATATTGAATACTACGATCGTAGGTTCGACTGTCGGCCCATTTGAAAGGTTTCCCGAAATCTTGGTCTGTTAGAATACACATCAAAAGGTGTCTGTATTGTGTTTTAAGTCGCTTTAAATACAGTAGTAAAAATGTATACCCAACGACGGGTCGACCAACACACAGCGATAATCTTCGGCCGGTAGGCGAACGGCTTTCAAGGCCGTTGACCAACACTAATTTCGGGAACATTTTTTTACTGAATTTTATTCAATTTTATGTTAAGATAAAATATTCTTACAGACGTACCATTTGTCTGCGAGAATGTACAAATGCTATGCAATATACGATCACATTTGCGATTAGTTTTGTGCGTCAATAAAAAAGATTAATTCCAGCCGACTTGATTGGATATTGACATTTTTCACAAGGGCTAAACTGATTAATTTGACCAAGAACGTAATAATTTCAGTTCAAAACATTGAGCTCAAAGGTGTGCAACACGTCGGGCTTGGCCTGTAAAATTTGGGGTCCGTCCCACGCTGTTTATAGCGGAATTTGATAGATAATTGGGCCAATGTAACCGTTAGGGGCAGAAGTGAGATGCATGCTATGCCGCTCTCGATACACTAACCCTAAGCTAAAGTCCCTGTGTGAACCACGCACTAAATATTAGTCGGGGGCTGCCGCCTGCCGAACCCCCGCTCAAAGTTGTTCTTATTTGTAACATTATAACGTTCGGCTCTTAAAGGTGCCTATGTTTGAGACGGTTATATGGCTTTTGAGCGTCCCAGATAGATTTTTTGGCGTACTTAATTTGGTTCTTTCCCATTATCCCGCGGCCCGTGTTATTTATTAGGAAACTTTGTCGCACATTAGGAAATTTCGGTTAAAGTCTAATTACTGCAATTCAAATTGAACTAAATTAAAAATGGAGGATACGGCAACATACAAGGGATTCAACATGATACTAAAATCAACTGCCTACTTACAGAAATGCGTATTTCGTACCGAAAAAAACTCAATTTATACTTACTATTTTTATCACTGATGAACTAAAGATATTGAGAGCAAAATAACACCACGTAAAGATGTAAAATAAAAGTAAAAACAACACAGCGATATAGAGGTAATGACGAGCTGTCGATCGACACTAAATTACACTATGCATTCTAAGGTGGAGACTAATGCAGCTGTAAAATCCAACTCTGCGTAGAACATTAGGGTGTCGCAGATTAGTTTACAATATATATATATAAAAACAAAACTACGTCATATTCTTTGCTTTCATCGATTGCACTACTGAACGACGAAATCACGAATTCAGGCTTTGAATGATAACAGGCTGTCTGTCCGCTCATAAAATATATAACCACAAAAACTTATCATATAGGCAAAACAATTCGACTGCACTACCATCAAATATATTAAACGCGACCACACGTTTGTACTTTGTATTCCCATGACTGTTTTAACACCAGATATTTATTTAAAATGTTAATTTAAAAAAAATTAATTTCCCAAAATATTAAAATAAAAAATTTCAAGGAATGCGTTTGCAAGAACATCTAGTGGCAAGAAAACAGAATACTCAAAATTTAAGACAAGTATTTCCAGTGAACACTATTTCCTGAACAAACCCTTACGAACGCTTGAAATTTAGGGCCAGCCAACTAGTTACCGTAAAACCTAACAGCTAATCATTTTATATGTATAGACAAATACTGGCAGAAATAAAAGCAAATTCTATGCTAGTTATTCCTGAAAAATTAACATTTGTTCATTGCTAATCGTGAACGATTTGCATTTATTCCTGTTAGTAACTGTACGATATATATAGTTGCTTACTATCAGAAAATGCTCTCAACGAAACTTCTTTATAGATCACTCCCAGAAACAACCCAAATCGATAATTTATTAATAAAAAATAACATTGCATAGTAACAATAACAAGAGTGAAATTTTCTAGACGAAAACTATCAAACCCAATATCGTATATCCCAGTATAAAGATAATCCGCCGTATCTATATTCAGAGTCAGGCCCAAAGCTTGAAATTTCAGCAAATGCCAAATTGCGATAAAGATATAATACACTATGAAACAGTCACATGAAAAAATATTGATATACAGTTTTGTAAGCGCAGAAATAAAACAGAATCGTTCGAAAAAACTAGACGAATCAAAATTGAAGTGGAAAATGTCTACTAACTTACAAGAATCTTGACCCCTAACTGTATAAGGTTTTTACGTAATATCAATTGAAATTTGTGTTAAAAACTTGCTTTCATTTTTGCTTTGGGCTGTCTTCCAAAACTACAAATAAATATCATTTTGCTTTATCGACACTCTTTTATAACGGTTAACTGCTAAAACCTGGACACCCCGCGAAACAAAACACACATATATTACTTTTATGGAACATAAAGTAGAAGAAAAACACAAAGAACAATAAACAACACTTATACAGTCATTATACACATATAATATTCGCATAGTGCGTTATAACAAAGGTCGTCCAATCAGAAAAAAATCAACCATTATGTCCAAGTCATTCAGTATCAAACTGTCATGTATTTTAGTCAACGGGTCTTAACTCTGTCTATAATGAATAGACTTTATACAAATAAGAACGGTGCAGCATACAAAGACCTTTGATTTAATATAGCCGCTAAAACATACAGTTTTGACGATGGCGTCAATTTTGTTAAAGTGGGATGATTCCGGTGAGTGATGGCACTTGGTCCCCCAATCATTATGGTTAAAAGAGGCCTTGTAGTGTGGAATATCAAACGAGATCTATTTGAATTTATTATGTTGACAACGTACGTCTTGAGAATTTGCATTATTATTCTATGTACATGCGAATTGTTATGCTGTTGTCATATTTAAGCTGCAGGGTTGGGTCAAATTTTTTGAGTGGGCATGTGAGACCAAATTACACAAAACCAGAGGTATGTATATCCGCAGCCGCGTAAACTCTAAGGGTATTATTGGTCTAATTCCATCATATTCTATATGCAATTCATCCTTATATCTATTATATGAACATTGTGAGTGCTAAGATGCGCAATAAGCTAATATAATATTTCAATAAAGCAAGATATTAGCCTCATTTTGTAAGTTGATGCTTAATCTTGCTGTGGACGTGTCGCTGAATTACATATTCAACACCTTGGCAATAAGACGAACTCCTAGTACTAATGCTTAACGTTTCGACACTTAGTATCCCAAGCGATTGGAGTCAAGTTTTATGTCAGCGATCCTATTGTTGTTATAGATTTCAAATATAATCATTCAGACCTTCTTATGCATGTGGTTAGTCTTTACGGCTACTTTGTACAATGCTGTACAATACCGGCTGCTAGTTGTGAGGAATCTTAAATAGCGCTTTCACAAAGCACAAACGCTACCTAATTCAAAAAGCAAACAGGTCAAAAGCAAATGTCACATTTCGATCCAGTGGTTCGCTCAAGATCCTAAATGTATTAAAATTAATAAATTCCATCTTTATAACTGGCCGAACCAGTTTTCTTTCGACAAAGTTGGGAGCAGGTTACGAGCGAGCGTTCAGCTATTATTGCCGAACACTGTACTACTATAACGTTCGCATGAGCAAAGGAAAACAATAATAGCTGCATATAAAACCAAACCATGTCAACGTGCATACATGGAAATGAGTACGCAATACAAACGCTTCGTCAATATGCCGATAACTGATGCTTTTCACTAATAATAACTAAAATAAAACCTGCCGTATATCAAACCGGTTACGAAGCCGAAAACGCTTTATCGCCAATAAATCCAACTCAATTACATTGCATGCGAACATAACAAACAATACATTATAACAAAGTTTTACAGACAGAAATAAAAAAAATTTCGCTAACAATATGCTTCTATATTTCTGCCCGTCACCGGACTTTAGTTTCAAGTGAACAAACTATACTTAAGTCGCGTGACAACTACAGTACCCGCCAAAAATGACTGTCGCTCGCTCGCGACTCGCTCGAAATAAATTTGTTCTAAAAATAGAATTTTCTATTAATTTAAATAGTTGCGAAATCTCGAGCGAGCCACTCGCTCGCGACTCGCTCGAGACTCACTCGCGACTCGCTCGAACTCGCTCGCTCGAAATGCGACGGTCATTTTTGGCGAGTACTGTACAAACCAATGATCATGTTTTACAATTCTGAGATCAAAAACTACAGAACATCGAGTGTTGTGAAACAAGGTAAAGGTACAAGTTTATTCATCAAACATTTCCTTTTATATATGTCTGAGCGTAACTGTACAGTTAAATTTTATCGCCACAAATAGCAAAAACAAGCAGTTTAAGCTTTATGTTGAATTTTGAACGCTATCAAAATCAAATACGTTTACTAGATAACCCGCCAGACATGAATGCTTCTCGGAACGTTTTGATACTCTGTTCGCTAACTCGGAAGGAGACATAAAGTCTGACGCGCACTAGGCTAGGTATTTCTAACTCTCCCAGGTTCCCCCAGTTCATTCACGCAGATGAATATTTATCTCCCTCCAGTTCCCCAGGTGTTTTTTGGGCAGCTAAAAATAACCAAATTTATGTCTGGTGGCTAAAAATATGCGAATTTTTCCCTATTTTGGCTATAAAACCGCCAAATTTACCCCTATGGGGCAAAAATTACTAAAATTTTCCCTTTTGAAGGAAACATAATTACAATTAGTTGTTAAATTAGACATACGCGTTTGGTATTTTGTGACGGTTACAGTACTTAATCGTCCAGCCAGTTTAACTGGGGAAGGCCCAAGGTAATATGTGTACCGACCTGGGTCTGAAGTCTGAAGACGCCAGCTAAATATTTTAACTATATAAACTTCTGTATTATTCATCTGTACAAATTTTAAACACTAATCTACGGCTGCGACACACTTTTTTCTGAACGGGAAAATGATTCCAAGTTTGAGCCTAAGTTCCAACTTGTGTTTGCAGAAAAGTTTGCTAATGTTTGATATTCGGTTTTCAAAGTAATAACTGTCAGTATACTCTGTATGGCGTTACAAAAACAGGATGTGTGTATTTTGGGTAAACGCATTTTATTTTTCTGGGTTCCCATTATTCTACGAAGATTTTATTTTCGTAGAATTTTAGAGAACAAAAGCCCCATAACACAGGTTTTAGTACTTTATAAGCTAGTAAACACCTGCTAGAAAATGGGTTCATTAAAATTTGCGGCTATTTCATATTTGTGTCAAATTAAAGAAATTAGTTGTTGGTATTTTGTGATCACTTCTGGGTTCGGCAAACATTTTAAATTCAGACTTCCCATGTTTTCTTTCCACAGTTTTGTTTCTATGAGGTAAAGCTTCCTAGTTTTATGACCATGTTAATTATTATCAACCAATAACAAATACATTAGCAACATGTAAGTAAAATTTAGGTGCGTACACCAGGGTTGTTATTTAGTTAAGTCAGATCACGGCCTTAAAACCAATTTTACCTTATATACGCGGAAACGATGCATAGGAACATGTAGACGTTGTTCGTGGCCGCTAAAGCTCCTCCAAATAGATATGAAGAGGGGTCACCAGATATATCGATCTCCACAGGTAAATGTTAATTCCCCAATTAATTCGTCAGGTACATCTCCAACAGGGAGTAACCGGAACCGTAACACGATTTTCGTCCAATCCGAACCGAAATTAAGGTTACTCCTTACCAGCCAGGTACTTTCAAACCACGCGATTACAAAGTAGCTAATTTCTAATGACGGTCTAAGAACTCAAAATTAATTTTTCCATAGTTTAGCAAAAAATACTTAATTTTCTGCTGCGCTAAATTCGCTAAATTAACCGTAAACTAATAGTTCACTAAACGCAAAATTTTTCTATTCGACCCACGTTAAAAAATTCTCAATTACTAGAAACGATCGAAATTTTGGTATTCGCCCCAGATAATTTCAGTTCCCCATCCAGTTTTGATAGCTTGGAGAAAGTAAAGATTTAGGATCGCATAACGTACTTACCACGGTCACTATAAACACGACATGAACTCGTCTCTTGATCGCACTGTTTTTATAGTTGTACGACCGAGGGTGTTAGTTCATGAAAACGAAAACACGTATGAAATAATGAAGTGTACTAGTGCGCAAACTGGGTGCATACATTATGGAGCCCATGTCACTAAATTGACACTACCGAGGACTGAATACCTATATTCGAAAGCGTAATTTGACATTATTCTGTTCTCGAATTTGACAAAAAGAACAAGCGAAGTTTAAGCACATTAATTTAACCACACATCATTGGTAAATTAAACATTATCTTAGAAAACCAACAATGGTAAATTCATTGTATTCGGTGTCTCGGTATTAAAGCACATCATTATGTTATATACATCTAGAAAGATCCAAACAGATAGTTTTCATAAAAAATAATAAACGTTAAACAATAAACCAAACACTTGGAAAAAATCATCAACGAAGTTATCACATGCACTGCCACATTCTCTGCTCGTCACAAATCTTTCTCTTTTCGTTCGATACGAATGAGCTCGACTTCGAAAACCAGCGTTGCGCCGCCTGCAACCATAAATGTCAAATTTTATTATAAAAATTAATTGCACAGAGACCAAGGAGAGCGAGCGTTTATTTGTATGCGCACTGATGAATTTTACCGTGTCCGCCACCCGGCTAGGTTTTTCTATGTCTCAAGAACGAATGAAAACAAGAACGTTCCTTTACAAACGAGTGTAAATGTAAACAAAATTTGTCGCATGTACTTAAAATGATTTTTGTGTTCCTTTTACGAACGAACGTGAACGCAAACGAACGTTATAACGTTCGTTTATAAACAAACGTTAATACTTTCGTTTTTGTGCACTAATTATTGCCCGTGGCTATATGTGGTGTGCTGCTAATTCCACTAGGAGTCGAACATAATTCGAACAAAATCATTTATTTACCGATCAAACATCGAACGAACAACACAAATTTCTGGCAAGCACTGTAATTCTGTTCTGTATAATCTCCTAATACATACCTAATAAACTAAATATTTTAATTTATTAATTAGAAATCAACTCTGCTTTTATTTATATAAATATTTATACTAAGCGCCACGACTGGCAGGATCCCAACTATCGTACAGATTCCTTGAAAATATTAATTTTTATAACGCAAATCGCCTAAAGCTGTAGTGCCTCGAAAAGGTGGTACTCAAAAGGTGAACAACTAAATTTTATGCCTAAGCGGAAGAAACAAGTACTTGATGCGATCCAAGGAATCTGAAGTTTAGACCTGAAAAGATGGGTTCTTTGGTCTCAGCTTGGCACCTATGAAAATAAAAGCAATGCATTTTATACCCCTATTTGGAAAACTACATGTGAATTTCTGCAGGAGTTACAGACGATGACAGGAAAATTAGCAAATACACAAGTTTTATAACGTAAAGCTTTGAAAATAATGTTTTTCTGCGACAATCAGTGAAGATGTTGATCGATCAATATAACTCTCAAAAGCGCATCAATTTGAGTGAAGGGAAAATAATTTTTTAACCCTCACCGTTATCGATCCGACCAGCCCGTGTTGAGTTATGAGTGCCACCGAGGTCAATAAATACCAACAAGGTAGTTGGGAATAATTAAGTAATACAAAACCCACTACCTACTGTAGTTGGGAATAAGCAAACTCAACGACTGACCAGGTCTCAAATACCGTAAAGGATGCTTGAAAATATTAAATTATTTTTTAATTACGTAAATTGCCTAAAGATGTAGTGTCTCGAAAACATGGGAATCAAAAGGTGGATCCACAAATTTTTACACCGGAGCGGAAGAAACAGGTACTTGATGAGCTCCAAAGTATTTGAAATTTAGGCCTGAAGAGATGGATTGCTAGGTCTCACCTTGGCAACAAGTGAGATACAGACAGGCTTTTATACCCCTATAAGAAAAGTACAAGATAGAAGGACAGACTTTTATACCCCTGAAAGTACGTATGAATTTGTGCAGAAGTTACAGATGATGAAATGCAAATTAGCAAATTTACAGATTTTATACCGCAAAGCTTTGAAAATATAGTAATTATATATTGTTAGGTCCAATTTGTTTTTTCGTGCCAAAATTTACCAAATTTTGGTCCAACATCGTCCGGAAATATTAATAACACATCCAATATGGGGTCCAAATAATGAAATCAACGTGCTTAACGGGTTAACTAATCATAGAATACCATCATTTGCCCTCAACAAGCAAACGACGTCTTAGCAAAATTTTTGAATTTTCATTTTTAGAGGACATTTTTTAAACTGGCGACAAAAATGCATAACAGCAAGGTTATAAATCTCCGTGAGGCAAGCGGTCTGTTTTTCGCTGCGAAGCCTCTACCTCGAGATATAGGTTACGACAGGTACCCGAATTTCCAAATTTCAAAAAATGTGACTGTTCCCATTTGGGGCACATTTTACGCTGGAAGACGTGGTCGGTGGGTTTAACATCTAATGAAATGGTATAAATAGGCTGAATTTGTGATCCAATAAAAAATTTGTGAAGATCCATCCATCCGACGATGAGTTACGATCTCCACAGACGGGCAAAAATTTTTTTATCATTTTTTGACGCTAACAAAGTTATATGTGGAACTGTATAAAACAAATGAACAACTGACAATCATGTATGTCAATTTCGTGTCATGAGTTAACATTTTGTTTTGAAAATATTGCACTAAATATGTTCCAAAACTTTCGACATGGTATGTGACCACTTTAGCCAATCAATAATAAAATAATACAGTAATAAAATGTACCTGGTATTTTAGGCGGAGAACCCCGATCACCGTAACCCATATCTGACGGAATTACAAGCTTTCGCTTTTCACCTTCACACATACTGAAATATAAATTGACTAAGAATTTACTCTTGAGGATGAATAGATGAATATGATGCCGACATCTGTATACATAATAATGGCTGGTTTCTCCATTCGCTGAAGATTTAGCCAAAGAACGCGAACGTAGAAGGGCTCTGGTTCGAAACTGGGCGAAGGGTGGAAGTGGGGTGCCGGATTTTGCCAGTTAATATGAACCGATGGGCTGCCTTCTGACCTCGGAATCTTGCCGTTTTCAAAATTCAACATTATCAGTGAAAAAAGGCCATAATTTATTGTTTAATGAATGGACAAAAACTTCTCTATTGAAGCTAAAAGCAGCTTTTTAAGAAATTCTTTACCAAAATTAATCAAAAGTCTAATTTAAATAACGGAATTCTGTAAAAATTCTGTCAAGTTTTCTATTTACTGGGGTGTTTTTACGGGGCGGGGCAAAAGTTTATCAAGGAAGGGAGCACTGATTTTTGCCAGGCTTCTTCATTCGCTGAAATTTTTGCCAGAGGACATGTTCGGTCACAACACTGGTTCGAAAATAGGGGCTCCGGATTCTGTCAGGGGCATGAACTAGGATCGCGTGGCTTTAACAGGGGAGCGACCCCGGCTTCAAAATCGAAACTTCAAAATTTAAGTTTTTTAGCAAAAAACACTAATTGTTAATATTGTATCAGAAACGGTGCAAAAACGTCTCCATTGAGGTTAAAAGCAAAATTTTCCACCAATTGTTGAACGCAAAACTGAAAGCACCTATTATTGCCAGGCGGAATCGAAAAAAACTATAGGATGTCCCTGCTCCTTCTTTGGAGAAGTTAGATGGACAAGCTGTACGACCGTTTCTAACTTCATTTTCATCTCTTTTTGGGCATAAAAGTACAACTACTATTCCTGTCAGAAATGACTGGTATTCATGCGATACATGTTCGATGTTCGTACGAAAACTTTTCGAACGTGTTCGACAGCTAATAGAACTTATAAATGAAGATAAAATAAAACTAATTAATAAAAATTCTAATATTCGAAAAGTGTTCGAAAAACTGTCTACTGATCGAGAAGTGTTCGATGTTCGCTCGAAGACCATTCATCCGAAACTCGACAGTCATCTTCGTCAGAGACTATTCGTTTCTGCGTAATCAGCACAGTTTTGGCTGTTAAGCTGTTTACTCCATATAGTGGTACCCAAATTTAATTGTAATAGAATTTTAATTTTTTTTTGATTAGAGTTATAACTCAAAATGTCGGTGGAACTAACATGGTCAAAATCCTAATATTCTCAAGTCGCAAATATTTTCATGACAATTTACACAGGAACCCACTGGAGCAGCGCAAGTACAAGACTAGGCGCACGATTAAATCCTATGACACGCCAAACAAAAAATTTTCTGTGAAAATCCACCCATCCAGCGATGAATTACATGCGACATAGACAAAATTTTTTTCACAGTTGACCGCTATCGTTTCGGCTATTACGATACAAAACTTGTTAATCACAGAAAACGATTTCAACAAAAACCAATATCTTCAACTACGGTGGCAGCCGCTGATATTTATGTTGTACGCAACTAGTTGTGTGTCATGTGGGTGTCGGTGTGTTCTGAAAAATATCTACGCAATTAAAATACATAACTTTCACTCTGTGTACATGTTCAATCAGCTTTGTCTTTTGCCTTCAATCAGTTATTTTGCAGCAATCTAATTTAAACTCCATCAATTATTCCTAGAAACAGTAATTTGATGTCATAAAGCTAAAAGCTTACTTTAGAAGCCCTTGGTCCCATCCTTTTATAACTTGACCAGTTCCAAGGGTAAATGTGAATTCTTGGTCACGATCTAGTGAGCTATCAAATTTCGTACCGTCCTCCAATGTACCCTGTACCAACAATACATTATACATAATATGTCACTTATTAGCAGTTTCAATGCCAAAAGTCACTTGGCAACACCGATTACGAAGTGTAAATGTAAATAAGTTTGTAGTATGGTGTATGCTTGCACGTCCGTTACTGTTCCGTCGCTTTGCGAGGCTCTTTAAGGAATCGAGCAACAGATCCCTCAGATGGCTAAATGATTGGTGTATGCCGATTGTTATCGGCAATTCAGGTTCTATTCTTGGCATCGGCGAGGATTGCGCAATAAACAAACCAATTCCAGTGTTACAGCGGCGAGTCGTATAACGAACACATATACATGGATCATGATGTTTATGATCACACTTTTTAAAAAAATTAATTACTACCAGCCCGAAGACAATAAATGGCCAAACTACTGAACTAAACTTTAGACCCAAAAGTGACAAACTCTTAGATCCAAACTAAACTTTACACCCAAATAGTTCCCATAAAATCACAAACTAGAGTGTCAAATTTGATCCGGTTTACTTTTTAACAGACCTAAACCTCTGGGCGAGTCAGATACGAAAAATCGAATTTCTGGAAATCCTAAAACTGTTTAAACCCTATTTGAGTGGTATAGAAAGGTCCGTATGTAATCAAAATGGTGATACTCAATAGAGTGCGCAATTTGATCAAGTTTACTTCTTAACGAATCTAAATCGAACTCTTTGAGCTAGATATGAAAAAATGAATTTCTGGATCCTGGAAAAGTCACTACCTCTATTTTACGAATATAGGAAGGTTCATTGGTTGCCAAAATTGTGTTTACAAAATCCGTAACTAGAGTGCCGGATTTGATTAAGTTTACTTTTTAACAGACCTACATCACTTTAGGCGAGTCAGATACGAAAAATCGAATCTTTGGATGCCCTAAAAGTCGTTAGCCCTATTTTAGGGGTATAGAAAGATCCGTTTGTAGTCAAAATGGTGCTGATAAAGTCAATGGAGTTCCCAATTTAATCAACAGTGTACTTTTTAACGGACCTAAATCGCGCTTAGCGCAAACCAAACACGAAAAATAGAATTTTGGACCACGAAAAGCCAGTAGAGGCATAGCAAGGTCCGTAGGTAGTCAAAATAGATGAGTCATTAAAGGGCCCAATTTGATCAAGTTTACTTTTTAGCGCACCCAGATCGCATTTTGGACCCCAGAAAAGTCACTAGCCATTTTTGTGATACTGGAAAGTCCGTAGGTTGTCAAAGTAATGATCACAAAATCACTGACTAGAGTGTCGAATTTGATCGTAAATTTTTTAACGGACCAAATCGCAGTTTGGGCGTGCCAAATATGAATCTCCCGGAAAAGTTATTAGCCCAATTCTAAGGTATAGGAAGGTCCGTAGGATCTTCCTATATGTGGTTACAAAGACACTAGAGTGCGAAAATTGATCAAGTTTACTTTTTAACAGACCTTAATCTCACGTTCGGCAAGCCAAATACAAAAACTGAATTTTTGGAGCCAAGCAAATGCCATTATCCCAATTATTAGGTATACCAAGGTCTGTAGGTAGTCAAAATAGATGAGTCACTAAAGTGCCCAAATTGATCAAGTTTACTTTTTAGCAGACCTAAATCGCAGTTTGGGCGAGCCAGATACCAAAAATCGAATTGTATGACACCTGCTAAAGCCATTTTCGGGCTGCGCCGGGTCTGCTTACTTTCATTCCGGCCGGGCGTCGGACATACCCTTCAAAATTTCAGGCCGGGCCCGACCGACATCGACCACATTTCGGACCGGGTAGGGCCTGAGAAATTAATCAACTTAGGCCCGTACTCACCTCTAGTACATCACCAAAATATTGAAACTACAACTTTTTCGTAGTGGTTTTAAACTTTAATACATCGCTTGAAATCGAGGTCTGTCAAAATTGCTACATAACAAAGAATCAGATCGCAATTCTCCATTTTTGATCCAACGCCTGGGCGAATCATTATAACTAAAAACATATGAAAGTGCACCTTGGTCGAGACGGCAAAACAGCAAACTAGTGTGTTGTGGAAGATTTTAGACACCAACTCATTAAACCACGCAAACAGATACAGCTGTTGCATGGCAGTTAAGAAACTAGAAAAATTTGACAAAAAGAGTCGCTTGCACAGTTAAGTGCTATACGACAAACGTCTGTTCATATGCTTCATATATTACTTACAGTGTAGTGCATATGAAGAATATCGCCCTTTTTCGACTTCACATTGCATTCCTGCGGCCGCTTTTTGACGCCAATTTGGAGCTTCGTTACCTATAACATCTCTGACTGCTTTAAAATTCTAGGATGCACATCAGAAAACTGGACATCTCTAACAGCATATACGTGTCTTATGACCAAATAACCATAAAAGTTTAGCGACCTATAACTATATATATCAAATTTGCTGCAACATATATACCGCACGAGCGGATTATGCGCAAATATAGCATAAACACTAAATATCATGGCTACCAAAAAGGCCAAGGTGGCGATATATTCTAGTACGTTGTATTTATATTACCAAGGGTGAATTAGAGAAGAGCATGACGCTTCCCTGCACTCACAAATAAACCTATGTTTGATGATGCGGGCGTTTTCGGGCTGACCCCCCCCCGCAACTTTTTTTAGGGAGAGGGGTCGAAATGCACTGACCCCGTTTTTTTGGGGGGGATAGGTCGGACGTTCTCTCAATTTTTGGGGCGTCGGGTTATAAGCAGACAGACAGACATTCGTTGCAATGCATAAACTCAATAACATAGCGAAATTTGAATAATCGATATTTATACAAAAGGTTCGACGACCCATATTCGGGCGCACAGCGGCTCAGGGACTGATTTCACAAAAAGCGTTGTTCAGCAAAATTGTAGATCACGAAAAGTTGTCTCTGTGAATTGGTGATCTCAGTTTTCCGGTGTCGCGAGATATGGGCTGAGAAACCATGGTATCTGTATGGGCAGATTAGCAAATAACTCTTAAAACGATTGTTTTTCCCACTTTGGCCCGGAAGACACGAATCGGAGCTGTTCGTGTTCAACCAAAGAGCACATCATATCACTCGTGCTGAATATCAGAAGTACTGAACTCTTGCAACATCGAAATCCATCCACCCGAACTCGAGTTATGAGTGACAGTGACAAATAACAAACATTTCAGATTTCTGCATAGCGGCCTCAGTGGAAACTCATGTCGCTGTTTCAAAAACCACCGTGTTTGACGGATTTAATAAGCCTAAATACCGTCGCTCACCACATCGATGAGAAAGTTAGTCTGTCAAAATCCTGAAAATTTTTATTTTGCTAATATTTTTAAACATTTGGCTGATAGTGATAGCTCGAAAATTGCTGCTCTGACAAAAAGTATCGAAGCAAAGTTGTAGCAGAAATAAGTCTGCACATCTATTTTTCGACCAGAAACAGTCAACCAAAAATCCTCGGTGACGCAAATGGCCAAATATAACCCAAGTCTCCAATTTGCGTCGGTTTTGTGAAAATCTAGGTAAACAAGAATTGGCATACCACTAACACAAAGCTCGATGCACAATTACATTCTATTACGCCTCGAAAAAAAGCGAAAACTTGGCAGTCTAACGAAAGGTTATGCGTGTAACAGGCGAACAAATTTATTTGTACAATCTATTTTGCGCCATTTGAGGATCGAAAAAACTGAATTTACATCGACAGGTGTTAAGAAATTACCTATACGGAACCAGAACTAATTGAAAATGTGAACTCAGAAACGTTCTACCTTTGGATCAAATTTTCCGCCGGTTCTGAGGACGCCATTGCACTTATTGTTTCAGCTACCGGTGCAAATCTGTGCACGTATATAATGATAAAAATAAAAATGTTTTCGATCTCGGTTCTCCATTTAAAATGAGTAACTCGTTCGTTACAAATTAACACAATAACAAATACTGTACCAATACAAAACCAATACAAATACAGTAGCACTAATACTAATACCAATACAAATAATAGCAACAAATACAAATACAGTAACAAATTAAAACGAACTGTTTCCTGAAAATTGAAAAAAATTCTGTTTCAAATAAACAGTTTAAAACGACACGTATTAACTCTATTTTTGGCGGGAATTGTAGAACGTGTTGATTTATGAACATGTTGCGCAGGTGAATTATATGTTTATGTGTTAACAATACACCTAATTGCTAATTTGGTTGATGTGAACCGTTAGTTTTAACTTCAGTTAACTGATAGTATGATAGTGGCAACTCCATTAAAGTTCATTTTGCTTAGGTGGAATCAAATCGAGTGAAAGCAAATCCATAAAAGTGAAATTAAAATCAGTTTTCTTTGCTAAAACGGGATCAAACCGAGTCGATAGGTTCGAGTAAAATAAAACTGATTTTAAGACAGGAAATGAAATTGATTTCACCTATAATTTTTACTCTATTGCTACACACATCTTATGGTAGTTCCCGCATGCTATAAGCACAACAGATAATTGATTATAAAATGCTGGCGCAACTAGGCAAAACAAAGCGAGTGCTGTTGTCTGTGCGCATTGAGCTCTGTTAGGTTCTAAATTCAGCAGTTTAATATCCCTGATTTCACCACGGATTCCTGTGTTTACCGCTTGGGCATCAGTCGGTAGGTACGTTGATTCAGAATTCAATAGGGGTTCGAATCAGGGGAATGCGGAAAGAGCTCTCGTTTTTCCAGAAGAAATTATCCCACAATACCAATAATACACCAGTACCACATTGAAAGATAAGCTAAGGCCAATCAGATATCAAAACCACAGGACGTAATATTTCCTACTTCAATGTTCAGGACAGAAAAACTCATGAAATTTATATATTTAAATCATATTTTAAGAAAAATTATGACGTTGTAGGCCTATAGTTCTAGTCTCATTTAATGCATACCGTGGAAATACAGTCGTTTTTTTCATTTTCAGTAACCTCAAAAACCTATAGACCAGTACAAAACCGGAACCAGAACTGCGAATTTTGGCCGGAACCTGGCCTTATCAGAAACCAGTAATATGCACTGAAAATTTTAGCCACTGTTATTTACTTCAAATGTACTACGTGTATATTATTGCCTTTCTGTGCCTTTAACAAAGACCTAGTACACTCAATTTCAGAAATCAAAATACGTACATAATGAATGCTACAATAAATTCTAAGCAGTGTGAAATGATTGAAATTATATTACGTTGTGGTTTCACGAATATTAACCGATAAAAACATCTGGCATTTGTTTGACGCAAGATACTAAGCTGCAGCAGTTGGGCTGTAACTGAAATAACGACATAGCTAGCAAATACGGAGTACTTAAAGATTATAAATATGTTACTGTGTTTCATTGCCTAGCATTAGAATTGTTTAGTGCGGGAGGTCTGTGGTGGAAAGTTAAAAGAGCGACCAAAGGTGCCTGAACGAACATAAAGACATACTCTATATATATTTCATTTTTATGGTACACAAATAGCGTCAAGAGCAGTGTTTCAGATAATTTTGTCTGGAAATAGAAAATTTTTATTACACAATGTCAACATGCAAATACCCAAAAAAGCATGACACGGTTTCAGCGAAACTAACTGGAACCAGAACCCGAATTTTGCCACACCAACATTAATTCTGATTACTTCTTATTATAGTCATATTATAATCACCTTCACGTTTCTGTATTAAAAATTTTAACTATTTTTCATTTAAAAATTTAGTTAATTTGGCTCCCACACAATAAATAACATCCTCAATGTCAGGTTGAAACCAGAGCGCATAAGTGATGAAACACTCCAGCGGTCACTCTTAGACTGACTTACCATTCATTGAACGTTTTACCAGAGGCATGGACCAGGGTTTTCTTGTTCGGATCTAGGGCACCGGATTTTGCCAGGGGTCCTGGCTTGAATTAAGCGGGCTCGAAATTTAAAAAAATTTTCAAAATTTGATATTTTTCAGCGAAAAACGCTAAAATTGTAATAATCTAATAAATAGTCTTCGAAACGGTGCGAAAATATCTTAAATATCTTCCTTGGGGTTAAAACCAATTTTTCGCTGAAATTAGTCCAACTTTAACGTCGAAAAACGATTTTTGCAAAAAAATTGTCAATTTGTGTTCTGGGGGTCTTTTTACCGGGGGAAACGAAAAATTTTGCCATGGGGTCCAACCGCAAGCACCAATTTTTTTGTTTGAAGCACCTAAATATGTCAAGCCCACTCCTATTTTAGACAAGCCAGTTTAAAGCAAGAAATTTACTTTTTCAATATTTCATTTCTTGTTAGAAGATTCTATGTATTCGTGGTGTAAATTTTTCGAAATAATGCCGCTGTTAGTCTTCAAAGTCGAGAGCCCCAAACAGCCAAAATCAAAGTCTACAATAATTCAGGTCTGATAATTTAGGTACAATGTCATGGGAGCAACGCAAATACAAAGATAGGCACACAACTACTTGTACTAGTATCTCGCAAGCGAGTGGAAACGGGACACCACGAGCGCTAAGCAATGTGCCAAGACTGAAATATTAGCTTTACTGGTGTTTGTGTGCTATTTAAGGTGTGTTAGCTTTAGGTGGAAACAGGGTTTACGTCACAATGACAAGTGAACCAGCTGTGGGAGAACTAGGAGTGCCAAGCAAAACGACTCAGGATATGGTAGAAATATCTAGATAACACACAGTGTTGCTTTAATAATTGATGAGATATATGCCCCCTAATTCCGTATTTAGGAAGTTACAATGTGCATCTGCATATAGGATGAATTGCTCTACAAAATGTTTATATTGTTCCAAAGTGCCGGTTTCGTGTATTTTGATATTTTTTGGGCCCAGTCAACACCCAATTTGACCCAACATTGCAGTGTAAATAAAGATAACAACGGGCATCATCACTGCAGCTACATAGAGGATGAATGGATCTCCATATTCAGACTAAATATAAACCCGCACGTACCTCCTGGGCTATCCATTCGCTGAAAACTTTGCCAGGGGTTTGAACTGAGTGCCCCTTGTTTCAAACCGGTGGTGCCCAATTTTGTCAGGGGCATTTTGCCAAGCAAATACGGTTAAAAGTCGTGGCTCTAAGATTTAATTTTAGTATAAATTTTTTATAAGATTTTTGGTTATTTGAGGGTGGCTTTACCCAGTGGAAAGAAAAATATTTTAAAAGGTCCAGCACAAAATATTAGAAAACAAGTTTGAACCCAAGTAATTGTGATAATGCATTAACCGAATTACTGGTGAATATACGTAGCTTTCAACCCGAAGAAGTTTAGTATTTAAACGGTAAAGCGTGGTATATTATCTACTAGAAAACTTAAACTTGTTAAAGATACCGAATCCTCAACTATAGTTAACTGAAAGTTTATAAAATGTATAGCGTAACCGACAATACTATGCATTGGTTTGGGGAGTATATAATATTTTTGTGCACTTAATATCAGACATCGAAAACTGTACTGACATGCAGAACATGAGAAGCAACCCTGGTGTACTTCACAACAACATGTTCAGTAGGAATTTTTGATTCAACTCACTGGTGATCATTAGATACAGGTTGGTAGGTACAGAATCCATACGTATATAGAAGCATATCTGCTCCCTCACCGAGCACCCATTACTAAAAACATGAATTTTCATTATTTTAGAAGAAAGCAAAGTATTTTAAAATTTGTAATTTTTTGGTGAAAGTTATTACTCAAAAATTAATTTTTAAATCATATCGAGAAAATATTTCAATCATGAATGCTCGGAACCTGTATTCCCGGGCGCCATGATATAGCGAGGTCTTCTATATCTGAGGGCTATCACCAGACCCGGTTACGTGATACATTTGAAAAGATACCGTGCAATAATATTTATATTTTATCCATATCAAAATGATACCGTGGAATAATATTTAAGTAATAAAATAAAAATAAAAAAATAAATTGAAACTGAAATAAATTGAAATAAAATGATACCAAGAAAAAATATAAGGTAACAAGCAACTGCGATGCGAGCCACATTCACTATCCGAAGATAATGATAGAACGTATGATGTCCGCACCTAAGTGTGAGCATCAATAGCCAAACTCCTAGGAGAAGGCTTAATATATGGGCGAGGCCCCGTGTCACAAAATGGTGAGAGCGTGTAGGTGTTCACCGGAAGGTAAAGACCATTAATAATTTTATTGAATATAATGCTTTTTGGTCTACAGTATGAAATGCTATCTTTTTGATTATACGTTGTTTAGGTTTGAGATGGATATTAGAAACTTTTATTTATAGGATCAAAAAAAAAATTTTTATATAGAAACGAATATAAAAACTTTTATATAGAAACTTATATATAAAACCTATGTAGACAGAGGGGGTTAAATTTTGTTGGTAGCTCTAAAAATTATACAGTTTAAGATTGTTTATAGTGCAAAATTTATTAAAAATGTCATGGAAAAGCTTTTGTGGGTACCCTCTGTTTATGAGTACTTTAAGTAAATTGTTACAGTCTTGATGAAAGTTGGCAAATGATGTTGATGATTGCGTACCTGACAATTTGACTGTGTATGATTCCCCTGAAAACTGAACGTGAGAGATTGCTGCTGTAATGTGGGAAATTAAAGATTTTAAAATCGAAATCGTTTCTTTTGTCGTATAGTGTAATATTTGCTATACCCCCGTGAAGTTAATGTTGATATCCAAAACATTGGCCATTTGATTGTTGTAGTTAACTTTACACAGGCACAGGGATTCTGGGTATATATCTTTGTGTAACTGATCAAACTTATCATAATCATTAATCACAGTGAGGTCGTCTAAGTATCTAAAGGTGAATTTTAAAGGATCACAAATGTCCCTGCGGTATTTTATATTTTTACATACATAATTATGTTCATAATTATGGAGGTGTAAGTTACTAATAAAAGGAGCTGCGTCAGTCCCCATGGGTATACCAATAGTTTGTTTGAACACACAGTTACCAAACGTAAAGTATGTATTAAAAATAAGCGCTTTTAGGAGCTTAGTAATATCGTGTTTTGTTAAATAATGTCCATCTGGATGTATAGTTTTACTATATGTCCAGAAACTATTAAAAGGGGTTACGCATATCATTTTATTGCTGTTCTTGAAAATTATGTCTAGCAGTTGTACTCAATAATCTCAGTATGTTTCAGGGTAGTATATAGGGTAGTAAAATCATAAGTGTTAATATTATAGCATTTCCGAACCTTGTTGAGTTCTGCAATTGTCTTAACGATTAATTTGTTGCTATCAATGATCCAGAATGGGTTAATACCTGTATATTTACCTATTGACCTACAATAACTAGCTGCACTGGATTGTATAAGTCGTAAAGCCTTTCCTAGAGTTGAAGATATATTTTTGGTAGTGGCTTTGTTGCTACAAATGATAGTTCTAAATTGTATAGGAGTTTTGTGGAATTTAGGGACAATCTGAACGAAAGTAAGTCCCGTATTGTTGTCAACAGGTAATAGCGATAACTTTTCGGCTAGCTTAAGTAGAAAACTGTTTGTTTCTCCTATACTCATGTTAGATTTTTCGTATACTTTGTTGTTACTAACTGTAAGATTTAGTTCTTTGAGTACTTGTTCTACATAAAATTTTTTTGCAGATAAACGCATAATTTTGACTTGCTTTGTCAGTGGTTGTAATAATAAATTTGGATTTGAGTTCCTGAAGACACCCTAACATATTCTTATCTAGAGTAAGTTGTGGATTATTCCGCCGGATTTATTTAATTCTATTAAGTTTATGTTTAAAAAGTTGGATTAGTAAGTTACCCCATTCATCTATGAGATTACATGGAATTTATGTTCTAGTTTTCAATTTGGTGCAATAATTCATTATATCTGACTTAAAAGAAGAGATAAAGTTGTCTGGTGAAAATTTGTCCATCAGCCTAAATTTAGGTCCCATTTCAAAGAGTTTTCTTAGTTTATGATTATGTATAATATCTAGTTTACCACTTATAATATGTCCGTGGTATTTGTCTACGTAGGCACTAGAAGTACAATTGCAGGTGTAACTATGTAGGAGTTTTACCAGGAGGTGATGAACCGGGAGAGCCCAAAATTTTGTCAGAGGGCTCCAACAGAAGCAACCCTAGTTTTTGCCAGACAGCGCTTTAAAATGATAGGGCACTCTTGTCCCAAAATTTTGAGAACCCAGTACCTCGAGCGATTACGGAGGTAGTGCCATTTTCTTGTATGTTTGGCCAAGCCCTGCAGCGTAAACGAAAATGTGGGTGATGCATTGCTCTACAAAATGAGCCCCCTATCACCCATATAGCTCGAGCGATTCAAGAAATACCGTCTTTTTCGTGTATTTTGGGTTATTTGGATCCAATTAAAAATTTGTACCCTAATCCTGGAGCCGAGGGTTGTTTTGTGCAAAAGCTTTATATTATATATTTTCATCGAACCTATATTGCTCTACAAAATGATCCCAATATGGCAAAAGTATCCGAACTACAGGTTGCTGAGATACAGCCAAGAATGATTTGTCGCATACCATTTTGACCAGATCTGAGCCCCTCCGAACCTCTTTTACGACCCGACGGAGTTTTCGCGCCTAACTAAAGGGCACCAATAGAGATTTTAAGCTATCGAATGAGCTATGGACCAGGCAATGTTGAAGTTATTAGCGTTACCCCAAATAACAAGAAACAAACACCGTCTTGGCTACGCTCGTTTCTTTCATGATTCAAAATTCAATTAGCTCAAGATGTAGCGTTTTAAGGGACTTTTTGAATTTGAATAATTTTTTCACAAGCATACATTGCTTTTTTGTAAAATATATGAGCAGTAGCGTAGCGCTGAATTTGTTTATGATTTTTAAGTCGTAGCTGTTGCGGCGAATTATCATCCACATTTATTTTGTATCCTGCATATATTTTTGAACCTGAATTTTTAACGAAGTATTGATTATTTACACGTGTTGACCCGTAGTTTACATTATTACCGAAAAGTAGAATCGGTGAACCCAGTGTTTCAGTTCAGGATCACGTGGCACTGTCAGCAAAGAATTGCTTTTCAGCAAATAATTTTGAAGTTATCGAAAATAAGATGGTTCTACACAAATAGAACGGTGCTTCCTACACAACGGACTACGTCCTCAAGGTTACGCAGGGTATGTCTACGAAAGGTTAAGGATTTTATAGATTTTTTATTTTAAACTTAGTTGATTCTTAAACCAAAATAGCACAGAGGATTTTGAAATAATTCATATATAACAAATTTTGTACAATTTTGTTATTCTTCATAAATAACAAATTTCACAAATAAGTTAACGAGGTCTCGGCCAGAGAATACCCAAACAGGTAACAGAGGAACCAAGGTATCAACCAGTGTGTAACTAAACCGGTTAGAGCATACTGTCGTCAAGTAGAATATGCTTGACATTCAAGGATGTTTACGGGATTATTATTAAGAAGTTTATTTTTAGGACAAAAGACAAAGTATTTAATTTTGACATGCAGAAAATTACGCAGTTTTGAATAACTTTTGCTAGCAAATTTTACATGAAGATTAGTTTGTTTTCGTTGCGCCCTGAAACAGGAACATAATATAGGTGACGTCGCAAGAATAAAGAACCAATAATGAGAAGCTGCATAATCGAAATTCCGGTTCCGGCGAAAATCGTGTTCTGGTTGCGGTTCCGGCAAAGGGCAAGAATCATACCGGAACCGAAATTCGGGTTTAAAAATTATAAATGAAATTTTCCTTATCTTTATTTCATGTGCGGTCCAAACCAAACATATGTAATATAATATATACACAGTGACCAAGTTTTAATACAACCAAGCAAAGGAAAATATTAACTCAGCAATTTGCCGTGTGAAACCTGAGCAGGATACATAATTGCAGTAGGCAATTTTCATTTTGACCCTGCAGGAGTTTGTTAACAAAACAACGCCAGGTAGACGTTTGTAGTAGCTATTTTATATATTCAGAAGTCTACGGGGTATATATGTTAGAATTAAACTGGTCCAACTCTGTAACAGCCTATGGACTATTTGGAATACTTAGCTGTAAGCTTGGCTAGCTTAAATTGCGTCAGGCGCCAGCCAGTGCGCTTGTAACCTTTGTAAAGCAGTCTACATTGAAGTAAAGTAGCGTTATCTGCAACTCAGCCAGAAACAGCGTTCTTGGCAATGAACTGTATTTATTGAAACTGTGCGAGGAGCTGGCTAATCCAAAGTGGGGAGGCGCCCCCCCCCGTAAAACGGAGTTACCCCCGGCAAAAATTCGGGTACCCCCGGCTCAAAGCCCCCTGCCGAAAAAATTAACGTCTAAACGCCACCAAATACGGCAAAAAATTGTCCCCCCTCCGAAGTTTGGACTAGCCAGAGGAGTATCACAGTTTCACTCGTTTATAGATCATCATTGTCATCTAATTGACGGGCACTGGTTGCCCTAACACTAGCATAAAAACTGTCTCTCACCACTAATCAGAAAATTATAGTTTATATTATATACTTTCTATCATTTTCTCTTAGAACCATATAAACCAATAATTTCAAGTTTCCTACACAATAACATGTAACAAACGAATGTGTAGTAAAGGGAGGCAACTGGAGGCAGTGAAAGTGATTATTCTACGCTCCGTGCGTTATAAGCATATTCAGTTTGACGCAATATACGCAAGTGTGTACAGTAGAAGGAATTTTTGCTCTGGGAGTCCAAAAACCGGCATATTGATCGATAAAAATCTATTAGCTTCTTCCATCTCTTTAAAGTTCCAGCAGGTCAATAATGCCATTGCAATACGTTATGTTTATTGTAAAAGTTATTTTTATTACATTTTCAATCCACTGTATCAGGGAATAACCGGAACCGGAACCAGCAACCGGAACAGTTCATTTAAACCGGATCCGGAACCGGAACCTGGTCTACGAAATTTATATATAGTAAAACAAATGATGGAAAAAATGAAGCTATAGTGAAGTTAAAATGCATTGAAAATAACTTTTACATTAAACTTAATGTATT
Source organism: Trileptium ribeirensis (assembly GCA_030248225.1). NCBI lineage: Eukaryota > Metazoa > Nematoda > Enoplea > Enoplida > Thoracostomopsidae > Trileptium > Trileptium ribeirensis. The sequence goes on from JASANE010019394.1 coordinate 25,931, forward strand.
GCGATGGTATTATTGCCTTTCTGAAAGTTTAAAGAGACTGAGGAAGCTAATAATGTTTATTTACCGATCAAATGTGTCGGTTTTTGGACATTCAGAGCAAAAAATATCTTCCAATATACACCACTGCGTTCACTGCGTCAAATCGAATGTGCTTACTACACACTTTCGCTCTGTCTCCAGTCGCCTCCCTTTACTACACATACGTTTGTTGCATGTTCTTCTGTAGGAAATTTAAAATTATTGGTTTATATGATTCTATGAGAAAATAATAGATAGAAGGTAATTTTCTGATCAGTGGTCAGAGACACTGTTTAGGCTAGCGTTGGACAAACAGTGCCCGTCAGTTAGATCATAATGATGATAACTTTCTAATCAGAATGCTATCAATGAGACACTGTGATGCTGCTCGCACAATTTCGTACAGTTCATTGCCAAGAAAGCAGTTTCCAGCTGCGTTGCAGATAACGTTAGTTTACTTCAATTTAGACTGATTTACCAAGTTTACAAGCGCACTGGCAGGTGCTTGACGCAATTTATGTTAGCCAAGCATACATTAAGTACTTCTGCGTAAGCCATAATCTGTTACCGAGTTGGACCGGTTTAATTCAAACGTATCGCACAGACTTATGGATGTGTAAAATAGCTGCTACAAGCATGGACCTGGCTTTGATTTAACAAACTCCTGCAGGTTATTATGAAAAATTCCTGCTCAAATTATGTGCCCTACTTACGTTTCACACGAGTTAGTTAATCTTTTCTTTTGCTTGGTTGTATTGGAGCTTGATCATGGTATAAATTATATTACATATGTTTGGATTACAGGATGAAGCAAAAAACGTGGAAAATTTCAAACAAAATTTTTAAACCGGCATTCCGGTTCCGGTATGGTTTTTGCCCTTTGCCGGAACCGCAACCGGAACACGATTTTCGCCGGAACCGGAATTCCGGTTACTCCCTGCACTGTATATACCTTCGTTTCTTCCTTCATCTGTTTACTATATAAGTTTCGAAGACCAGGTTCCGATTCCGGATCTGGTTTAAATAGACGGTCCTGGTTTCTGGTTCCGGTTATTCCCTGATAGAAAGACAAAACCGGGCAAGAGTATATATGAATAGATATATTCTATATCCTAGCGGTGTTACAAGCCAACTCAACGACTATAAGCAAAGCATTTAGCAAGTCAATCAAGCTACATTGTCGCTGAGCCAAAGTGCTACCAAAAATTCAAGAGTTTAAATTTTAGGTAGAAATAATTTAAATAGTTGGGTCTGAAATTGTTGAAGACTCACGAGAGCGCGATGTCCAAATATTGACACTCTGTGGTGACATCATACAGCAACAGGTCTCCAACTGTAATACCATCGTATTCAACGTCCCTGACAATCTACGTACGAACATGTTTAGACGCTCGCACCACAAACGGTGTTCTGTGAAAATAGGTCGATACACTAAAAACCCATATACGCGTGAGAAAAGATACCATACAGCGACAATAGCTCTCCGACGACAATACCATCGCATTTACAGTGCTTGAAAACCTACGTATGAATGTCTTGACCCTCGCATCCCACAATAATACGCCATAAAACAAAACGTGTTCAGTGAGAATAGGTCGTTAAACCATGACACACCCCACGCCTCCTAGAACCACATCATACGTAAAGCAATCATACTTCTTTGACGGTGATATATCCATACCGCCCTGGGAGTCGCCATACAAAAAGTGATGCACAGCAATCTTGTAGGGCTTTATGCGCGGATTTCGGAACGTGTTTCTAGTTATTGCTGAGAAGCCTCAATTTCGATATATATAAGGCGCAAAATATAGATACTCGGATGGCCAAATTTCACAAAGTATAACAGTTGACCCGTTTGGGTGCATTTTGATCTGTAGTCGGCGGATTTGCGACCAATGAAAGAGTCCAGGGCGCAATCCCAGTTGGGGGGAGTAATTCAACCAACCATGGAATTTTTCTGAAATGACATCTTTTATACTAAATCCGCCCTCCTGAGTCGATTGGTGCCATTGGCAGACCTCTCCGACTTGTCGTTCTTCACATATCAGGGATGGCAGACAATTGTCGGCCCTAGCTCCGCCTTGCAGTTCATTTTCACAGTTTTTTCCGTTTACGACTAAGCCTTATACTAAGCCTAAGCCTAAGCCTAACTCTTAGACTAACCTAAAGCCTCCTCGCCTGCGTTTGCCGGTACAGTACTTTACTAAACCCTAAGCCAAGGTTAATTTTATTTTTAGATAAATAAATAATGCCCGGACGTCACAAGAATCAGCAATTCACAATAATTCCTATAAACGAAATTGTGGACATTAATAATATTCGAGACCTCGATATAACGTATACTGAACTGGCGCGACAAACTATTGATAATGATTCAACTCTCAAGCACCTTGTTCGACGACGTTTATTAGCTAACTACAAGGATTGCGAGTGCGGCCAACCCTGTTACCTAGCCGACCTAGTCAACAACCGACAAATTCCAACAGTAATCCCATTAATTATTCAACATGTTTTACCTGGAACCCGAATCCTAACCGACAGCTTTCGTACCTACATTGACGGTTTACGTGCCCTTCCACGGCCACATCTCTACACGCACGAAACTGTCAATCATCATATTAGACAATTTGTAAATCCCACTGATCATACCGTACATACACAGAACATCGATGGATTGTGGGCCCGGCTCAAAGAATCTATCCGAACACGTGGTGGAGTGAAACCGCAGTTGTTTGATCGTTATTTGAAGGAATATACCTGGCGACAACAATTTAAAGACAATCATCAAGGGGAATTTTTCGCTCAACTACATGCTCTTTATCCATTATAAATGTAAGATATCTTGCATTTGTCTATAATAGTCAATAATGTTCTAATAGTCAATAGCAAAATATACTTAGCCTAAGCCTAAGCCTAAGCCTAAGACTGAGCCTAAGCCTAAGTCGGGGGGGCTGCCGCCCCCCGAACCCCCCGCACTAAGCTGTTACTCCCACAAAGCAAATTTCTCAAATTTAATTTTTTATAAATTCACGTATTTGCCCATAATTTCTTACAATATGTAAATTTTGCAACGAAATTGCCTCCATTCAACTCCTCTCGTCATTCCGCGTCTAACGTTATATAATATGTCCATGTTATTACGAAAAAAAATTTTTTTCATTTTTTTCCATAATTACGGAATTACCCTGCATCACTTACCCACATTGCCCCAACTTCCCCATCACTAAACTTTATAACGATTTTTTGTTATCATATGAAAGCCTATTAAATTCCACATTGTATGGTGAAGACCTCATCCAAATCCATCACTCCTTTCAAAAGTTATAGTCAATTTTCTAAAAATCGTCACTTTTTAAAATGTTCATTTTTGAAAAACCCCTTTTTAGGGGTGCCCTGGGGACTTACCCTTTGACCCTAGAGCCTCAAAACCATTCTAAATCGAAAGAGCGGACGTTTTTTACCCATGGCGGGATTAAGGGGGGGTAGAATTTTTGAGCGAAGCGAAGGCGGCTTAAGTTTGAAAAAAAGCCTCCAAAAGCCAAAAAGCAACCCATCCTAAATCCTAGAATAATGAGTTCAACATCAAGGTTTATGTTTCCAAAAGGGGCGAACCTGATCACGAAGTGATCTCTTTTGGGGGTGAGAGATGATTGGGGGTACAGAGACTATGGGGGCATAGTTTCCAAAAGATGGGTGCTATAGCAAGCGTAAAATAATTTTTCCCCCCCAACTGGGATTGGGCCGAGTCCAGATAGACTGAATTTGTGATAAAATAAAAAATTTGCGAAGATCCATCCATCTGATGATGAGTTATGAACCCCATAGGCGGACAAAAAGAAATTTTTACGATTTCTGCTCCTAGCAAATCTATAGGAGTAAACGTTTCGCTTCGCTCGCTCCATTTCAGTTACACGTCGAGTAAAACAAATTTGCGAAAATTCGTCCACATTTATGTTAATTATGAGGCCAGGATACAAATAAAAAGAGTTTTAGTACAATTATGGGCTATTTGAGGAAAATCAGCTGTCTCGTTTCAAAAGAGGCCAGTTTTGACCACTGCTGCTCAGAATTATATACGCTATGGCGTTCCCGGCGTCCAGAATCGCGGGGTTAAAAAGAAGATCCCATTTGGCCAACGGTAACCTATATTACTGATCTTCATTTTTAGGTGTAACCGTTAAATTATATTTGATCAATCTGGTGGAAAGTTAAGCGACCAACAGACAGACAAAAAGATTTATACACACTTGTAAGTTATTTGAGCGCTCTAGGGTCTCGTTCTGTTCTAGTAATATACATAGCAGTTTGGGAGATATTAGTCCTTGACATTGTACAGCTTCCGACGCAAAAAAGTGGGTCCTGGGATCAATGGTAGAATTGCCCGCTCTAACATTCCCGGTTGACACAAATTATCATTTCTGAAAATTCCATTATGAAGCATAAAATTTCATTGGATCCCGCGAAATTTCGTAAGTGCTTCTGAAGCGATTTATTATTTTAGAACTTTTGGCCGATAAACACTTATATTTTAAAATTTCCGATACTCACGCTTTGTACAAGCCTCCGTGAGATGGACCCCCACTTCCTGCTCCTAGCCAAAATCATGTGAACCTGTTTTCGTAGGACGCCTTGGATCATGCCCCCCGGTAAAATTTTCAATGAGTGGAGAAACCAGGCGAAGAATTTTATATTCATATGTTATAATAATATTGTAAATGTATATACGTAGTAACTTCGACTAAAATAAAAAGTGGCTGGGTTACCTTCTTAGCTTCTTCATCACCCAAAACGAGCGATTGCGTGGCTAGGATTGAAAACAGCATTACAAATATGTTCATATCTACTTTTTTCCGTTAGCGAAACGTACTGAGCTTGAGTAATACTATATATACACTTAGGCTACAAAAAATCATTAACATAAACTAACACTATATACTGGCAAGAACTATATAAAGAAAAAATTATCGTGGATGTATTAGGATCGTGTGTTTGGAAAAATAATCAGCACCGACTGTGTCGAGAGCATGACGAGACAGTCGCCTTGCTAAATTCCGATGTACCTGCAGCACTCTTTTAGCTAAATTTGCATAATTTTGAATTTTAGTTTTTTTCAGTGTTGTATCTTTGTAGTTACTGCTGTATAATTGTCTCATGTGATAGGGTACTAGCGCTTCAAGTATTGAATGTGCCCCATACAGGCACATCTGATTTCGTCGTATTCAGCAATCCCAAAAATTTATAGCCTCATTATACACTTTTATGTATACAGTAAGCATTTAAAAATGTCCAATTACTCAAATTTTCTTGCTAAGATATTCCATTCTTAGCCGGTGGCAGCGTGCATAGGGTAACACAAAACTGAACGCAGCTGTAAACCAAAACCAAGATGGTTTAACACTATAATAAACTTGTAAGCCCTTGTGCACTGCCAAAAGAAAAGAACGCCGATAGCTAAACTTTTTAAAGTTTATTTTGTTGTGGTACATTTTATATGTCGACCCATAGTTCCGAAATGGGTGATGCGACAAAGTGTATTACAGAAAAAAGAAGAAGCATAGCTCGACGTTATTACAAAATCGAATAAAAATTGCAAAACACCGTCAATCCAACGATGTGTCTTCCACGACTCAGAGAAAGATTAGTCAACTGAGTTACCGCTACTTAAACAAATTAAGTCAGTTAGCTCTGTTTCAACTAACCAATATATATATTAATATTCTAAAATTCAAAATTTTAAAAATGGATTGGTAACAGATTACTATTTAGTAAGTGCACCGAGGCTCACAAAAGTGTACCACACATCATGTCGAAAGTTTAAAAAGAAGACGCTGCGTATCGCGCTAACCGCCATGGACACTGTCGGTATGGGGGTGTTGTGAAGTGTGCTGACCCTTTGTGCAATGAATACTAGTGGCTATCGAAAACTACAGCTCGTCACCGAAGATGAGAGTTCATTACCAAGACAAAGCTAAGCATGCTTTTTCTGTGTATCGTATATACTACCCGGGTGGTTCCACCTAGGCAGCCCTATTTGTTGATAGTTCGTTTGTTTACTTATGAAATATTAAAACGAAATTTCAAAAAAATTCCATGATTTCGTCGGTCGAGTTATAGCATTGTAGTTCCGATTCGCTCTGCTCCCAATAAGGCTAACCTCGAATACCAAAGTTACACTGGCGATAATGCAAATGATACGGCGGCCTTCCCGTATAACTGCACTGATGACAACAGGTTTGCCAGTAATGGACAAGTATCAGTGTTTAAGCTTCACAGCTGACTTGCTAATGAGATCGAAAAGCGATATTAAGCCATGAGATAATACATTAAACAAACATTCTCTCATTTATCAGTCCCTCCTTCGCGAGAGTTTCCGTGTATAAAACAGATCTGTCGATTAAAATAGCTAGGCGACCGAATTTACAAAAGCTAGACCTCAGCTGACGCATTGACAAAGAAAGACAAATTCAATGTTAAAAGTTAATATGCAAATTAGCTTCGATTGACTTAAAACAACAAAATTCTAGGTAATAACAACATAATGCATTATAATAATATATTATGAAACCCCCTGCGACGTCATCAGTGCTATAAAAGGAACGTGTAGTAAAAAGATTACAAATTATTCCAAAATTCATATGAGATCATGAAAAATTGCTGAACCATTCTTGGTTAATTCGATCTTAGGAAAATCCTTGAGATTATAAAAGAGTATTTTAAACCAATGTTCGTAAAGAACGGTGTTCGAGGCACATATTGAACGTTGTAGTGAAATCGTTGAAAAACTTGGCCGAGTCGGGTTACGGCCATGTACGCGCTTGAAAGATATTCAACTGGTTCGCTCTTTCGCGTTGTAATTTGCCCGCGCCGGATTTAGTTGAGTTGTTGTAACCAGAAGGGAGTAACCGGAATTCCGGTTTCGGCGAAAATCGTGTTCCGATTGCAGTTCCGGCAAAAGTCAAAAACATACCGGAACCGGAATTCCGGTTTGAAAACTTTGTTTGATATTTTCTTTATTTTTGCTTCATCTGTTGTCCAAGCATAGTATATGCAATATACACAATGATCAAGTTCCAATACAACCAAATAAAAGAAAAGATTAATTCAGCAAATTGCCACGTGGAACGTTAGTAAGAAAAGTAATTTCAGTACAATTTTTCGTCTTAACCCTGCAGGAGTTTGTTAACAAACCAAAGCCACATCGATGCTTGTTGCAGCTATTTTACGCATTCAGAAGTGTGCGGGGCATGTTAGAATTAAACCGGTCCAACTCGGTAACAGAGTATGAATTATTTAGAAGTACTTAGCTGTATGTAAGCTTGGATAAAACATAAATTGCAAAGCAATTGTAAATTTTGTAAGTCAGTGTACATTGAAGTAAAGTAACATATCTACAACGGAGCCAGAAACTGTGTTTTTGACAATGAGCTGTATTTATTGAAACTGTGCGAGCAGTATCACAGTCTATCTCATTTATCGCATTCTGATAAGAAAGTTATCATCATTATCATCTAGCTGAAGGCAGGGAATAACCGGAACCGGAACCAGCAACAGGAACCGTCCATTTAAACCGGATCCGGAACCGGAACCTGGTCTTCGAAATTTATATATAGTAAAACAAATGATGGACGAAATGAAGGTATAGTGGATTTAAAATTCAGATATACTATTGTATTATTACTTGTATATTAGCAAATTGATAATGTCTCAAACCCGTTCAAAATCTACCTCTTCTTCATCTAATCCGATTTGTGCGAATTTGAGCTGTGGAAATGAAGTACGCATTGACAACAACGACATCTGCATTCAGTGTGAGGTATGTGAAGGTTATTTTCATGTTACAACATGCACCTCCCTCTCACTTTCTGACGTATCCACCGCTTCAGCTGTTTCAAAGGGCATGCACTGGTATTGCGATTATTGTAACCGTGCTGCCACGAAGTTGTTTAAGGGTTTGCTTATTGTACGTCGGGAATTGGATGGGTTGTCCAACCGAATTGATATACTAGATGAAAAATTCGCCCGTCTTGAAGATAAACAAGACTGCCTGGAACGTAACCAGACTGAGCAGATCACTGGCGGGCAGCAAGTTGATCACACGGTGAGCGCCGCTGACGTTACTCAGCTCATCTATAAAGCTGTGGATGAGATGCAAAATATTGAGATGAGAAAAAACAACTTGGTTTTGTTTGGTGTTAAAGAAATTGAAGGAACTGAAAATCGTGACGTTGTAGGTTCTATTTTAAAGACATGAAATGTAAAGTAGAACCAAAATCGGTTTTTCGGTTTGGACGCAAACAGCCCAACGATAGCAACGAAAAACCACGTCCCATACGTATTGAGTTTAAAACAAACATTGATCGTTCAAAAGTATTAGCTTGCGCGCCAAACTTGTCAAATCAGCCTGCCTATAAACGTATCTACTTTAAACCAGACATGACACCAAACCAAGTGGCGAAGCATAACAAATTGGTGGCTAAAATGAAAGATAAAGAGTAGTGGTAAGGAAGTGAAGATCCGCGGCGATAAAATTGTTGAAAAAGTAAACGGCAAGTGGGTCAGTTGGAATTCTTCGACTGTAGTCGAGTCATCGGAGCCTTGCCCCAACGATCAGAACAATCCGGGGTCATCACAATAGCAACAAAAGCAACCTATCGTCATTGATACTTGTATAAAACCACTAGTACGATTAACCGTTGTACGTACTTTTTCGGGTAACCCGGAGCAGTTATTATTGAGCAACAATTTTTGTGATTCTGATCGTGTAAACAATTCTGTTTCATATATTAACTGTGTGTTGTTTAATGCCCGCTCTTTAGTTAATAAGCGAGATATTCTTAATCATTGGTTGTATTGCGCAGACTACGGTTCGGGTGTTGATATAATTGCTATCACGGAGACATGGGGGCGTGATTGGATCCCGGATCATGAGCTGACACCGCCCGGTTATAACTTATATCGAGCAGACATGGCGGTGGAGTTTTGCTACTCATTAAACGGTGTTTAAATTCTACAGTGTTCACAATGGACAATCACGGTTACTCCGAATTTATAGCTGCAACCGTGCCTTGTTTCAACACTGACCTCATTTTTTGCTGCGCTTATCGTTCCCAAAATAACACTTCGCAATTAAATAGGGCTTTGTTCGAAACTATATCAAGCTTAAGCCAATTCTACAACAAAGCTGTTATTGTTACGGGTGATTTTAATTACAAGGACATCGACTGGGAAAATTATCAATGGCCACCTTTTTGTGATGAGTTTGTATTGGCTTGTACTGATGCTGGCCTAAACCAGCTTGTGCGTGAACCTACGCGATCTAACAACATCTTAGATCTGGTATTCACAAACAGCGATAACATTGTTGGAAATGTTACTACGGATGCAGGCTTAGGTTCTAGTGACCATTGCTCCGTGCGCTTCAGTGTTATTATATCTCATAGTCGGATTACAAATCAGAAGCCCTCCTTTCCCAACTTTAGACGTCCCAATTTGTCCCGGTTTCGCGGTTTGGTACAGACAGCATTCCATACTATTCCCAATGACGATGCCAACAGTTTATGGGTGGGAATTGAAAACACAATCGCTCACGCAACCAATAGTGTCATTCCGCCCCAAAACCGCAGTCGACGGATCGTGCCCAAGGGGGCGGACGGTGCCTACATCCGAGCGTACAAACACAATTAACTTGTCATCGACGTTTCAAACGAACCCGGCTAATTAGTCATTGGGATCAATACCAAGCTGCTGCTTCAATAACAGCGCATGAGGCTAGGCGGACAGTTTTTCGTTATGAGTATTTAATTGCTAAGAACATTAACACTGACGCAAAATCTTTTTGGCTCTACGTCAACAGTCGTGTCAGATCAAAACCTGGAGTAGGTCCATTGAAATTCCCAGACGGTACAATCACCGCTAATGATCTTGACTGTGCAAAGCTGCTCAACAACTACTTCTCGCCTGTCTTTGTGGATGAAAATACTTAGAACCTACCACAACTCCTTTGCCTTTGCACCAAGTCATTGAATGACATCATTTTTACACCCGAAATGATCGTAAACAAATTAAATTTAATTAAAAAGTTTGCGGCTCCTGGAGTCGATACCATACAAAACATTGTGCTCTACGAATGTCGTGACTTTCTTCACAACAAGTTATGTGAACTTTTCAATCTCTCGATGCAAACCGGTCATCTTCCCTATGATTGGAAATCAGCAGTTGTTACACCGATTTTTAAAAGGGAGACAAGTGTGATGCTAATAACTATAGACCAGTCAGTCTAACCCATGGTGTGTCTAAAATAATGGAATCGATCATTTGCGATCACATTACTCATCATTTAACTCATAACAATTTACTTAACAAATCGCAATTTGGTTTTGTTCGCAAACGGTCCACTGTAATACAGCTTGTTGAATATCTTCAATGGGTCATACAGGTAATTAATAACGGTGACTACGTAGACGCAATCTATCTCGATTTGAGCAATGCATTCGACAGAGTGCCATATCGCCGCTTACTTATTAAATTAGAGTCTCTTGGGATCGGAGACAATTTACTGCGCTGGATCAAAGCATTCGTGTGTGATCGCCGACAAGCAGTTGTTGTAAATGGATGCCGTTCTAGTTGGTCCGCTGTACGTAGTGGGGTGCCACAGGGTACTATGCTAGGCCCTATTTTGTTCATTATATATTTCAACGACGCGGACAGCTGGATTTCCAGCGCAATCCTAAAATTTGCGGACGACTCAAAAAATTTTAGGCGTCTACACAGTCATGCCTCTCTTCTGCACTGCGATATAAACGACCTACAGCGTGATATTGACGCTTTTAGAGCTTGGGCGTCGATGTGGTCCGTGTCATTCAGTACAATTAAGTCAGCTTGCCTTCATTTCGGAAAAAATAATCCGTGTCATACATATACGCTTGCCGATGAAGAAATTCCAAACAAAACCTCTGAGAAGGATCTGGGCGTTATCATTTCGACAGATTTGAAATCGTCCTTACACTGCGCGGACTTGGTGCGTCGAGCGTACTATACTTTATGGTGTATAAAGAGGTCATTCCGATGTATCAACAAAGAAATATTTCTACTTCTTTACAAATCACTTCTTCGATCCACTCTGCAATATGCTTCGAGTTCGTGGTGTCCCCACTATCAGCGGGGTGTTCAACTTATTGAACGGGTGCAACGGCGTGCAACGAAGATGGTTTCAGGTTTATCTCAACTGTCATATGATGAGAGGTTGCGCACTCTGCATCTACAAACATTAGCCACTCGTCGTTACCGAGCCGACTTAATTATGATTTTCAACGCTATCCGTGGTAACATTGACTTCCCGGTTGGTGACTGGTTCGAATTTCCGCCACATGATAATTTGCGAGGTCATGCATACAAACTTCGTCCAAAGCTTTATCCTCTGCTTGATTGTGCTCGTTATTCATTCGTATATTATGTAATTAATGGTTGGAATCAATTGCCCGACGCGGTAGTGTCAGCTCCATTAGTTAAGGTTTTCGACACGCCTTCATGGTTCTGGTGGTCTTCCCGAGCTGTAGTCTGCGCCGCCGAAACGTTTTTTTGCAGATCGGTCTTAAGATGTCAACTATCTTCAAGTCAATTTGCTATCGACGAATACACCAAATTTTTATAATTTGGTTTGCTGGATGGTTTCTGGAAGATCTTCGAACGACTAGTGACTATCCGGTTCA
>JASANE010019396.1:0-18305 GCA_030248225.1 Trileptium ribeirensis
TCCAGAATTCGGTCGGCGGTGTTTGAAAGTTTATCAACTGACAGCTCGGATAGCGAAACGAGGACCATTTAAACAAATTCTGGGAGTATTTTAAGGAATCGTAGTCGAACCAATCTACCGCTGTTGGTGCAAATATTTACAGGTGTCGTAAACGACTTATGGCTTCCGGTCGCCAAGCTGTTGTTCATCCAGAAGTGTCGCAGCTTGTGTTCATCGGTTCGCTGTGAGGAAATCAACGATGTTGCACTTGATTTGTTCGTACGTGTCGTTGAAATTGACACCGCTTTTGAGAAGACATGAGTCGGCAGTGTGCGAAGGAAGCTGTTGAGCTTAACGAACATCGAAGCTTCGCTTAATATACTCTCAATTTGTTCGAACCAGACTGCGGCATCCTTTACAAAGAAATAGAGCAGTTTTATCGGATTGACATTTGACATAGGCAGTTTGTTGAATGTTGTCGCAGGCTTGTAATCATTTGCCAGTGATTGCACAACAGGGTTGACGGCTTTCCGGTCTTCGGCTTCAAGCGATGTCGGCTTTCTTGCATGCCAGGTCGAATATTGTGTCGTCGCTGTTGAGACGCTGTGTGAGCTCGGCCATCACGGCTTTTCGCAGCTTGTGCCAGTCAGTAATTTGTCCGGGATTTGATTAGACATCCCTGGATGTGAGCAGCAATAAGCGAAATGACGTTGCATGACGTTGGCAGTTGATTGATAACGACCAGTCGAAAGGGCTGGTCGACGCTAAACTTGATCCAACGCTTTGATGTTCCAAAATTCGGTTATCACCACATCGTTGCCATTGCCGTACGAAAAACGACTGATCTTTATCGAAAGAATGATTGATCTTTATTGAATTTATATCGACCTTGTCGCTGACCCAAGGAAGCACATGTACGCGAAGAATATGACCAGTCCGAATTATCGTTGACCGTTCGTGCTAATGGCTCCACGTCGTTTTGCCTTTGGTAGCCACAATAATTGAGCATTTGTTAAATCACCAGGTCCCAGGTCTAGTTGTTAATTTGACCCAGCCGGACGGTGTATTCCAGTAACCAGGGTAACATATTGATAACCATTGCCGGCGTCGGACGCGTTGTCTTGAAATTGAACTGGGTGTAACCGGATGTCCCCGCCGGAATCACGGTTAACACCCAATTCGGTTATATTTATTCATACCGGTGGGAAAACAGATGTTTGCATTTACCAATTGGCTCCGATTGACTTGTTTGTGAATTGTTTGCACGCTTACACCATCACAATTTATTGGCACCGATTGACTCGGGATGTCGTCGATGTAGTTCCCGAATCACCGGTAACGTTCCGACCACCGTGCCACCGTGCTCGGAATCGTGATTAAGGACCTGTTGATAAATATGTGGGTTGCAGGAATAGTTGTTTGTTTGTCCACCAGGACGTCCATGCCAGTAATTATTGCGCCGGATCGCCTTGTTGTTGCCGCCCCATGGTCTGACCTGCGCTATCGGTCATCGGTTAAGTGATGTCCGTTCACTTACCGCCGCCGTCATTGATTCTATAATTGTTTTATTCGCTTTGAGTAGCGAACAATCACGTCGGGTTCACCAATGTAAGTTGACTGGAGTTTACTCGATGAACCATTGTGGCGTCATGCCCCCGTCCGTACACATACAACCATGGATCGCAGAGCAAAATCAACACCAGCAATGAGGTGGCCATACCCGAAAACCACCAAGCAAAATATTTCAGCGGCCGAGGACGTCAAAAAAATTTTGAATTTTGGGTCGAGGAACCACGGGGGTGCCATACCTCAAACCCCATGAACCGGAGCTTTAATCGAAAAACAAAACAGAGACATCGGAATTTATCATTCTACTATGAAAGAAAACCAAGCAGAAAAAAATTCGAAGGTTAAGGTAAAAATAACCTTCCTTCGTGAAGGATACTAAAATACGGTAAAAAACCCTTTATTTTGCTCTCTGACCCGAACCTTGGGGGCGCCATACCCCGTACTCATGGATCACAGAGCAAAACAAACACCGGCAATGATTTTCCCATGCCCGGACGCTCCAAGTGAAACTTTTCAGCCGCCCAAAAGGTCAGAACAAATTTTCGAATTTTGGATCGAGGAACTATTGGGGCACCATACCTCAAACCCCATAAATCATGAACCGGAGCCTTAATCGAAAAACAAAAAGGGGCATCGGCATTTATCATTTTACTATGAAATAAAACCAACCACAGAAAAAAATTCCAAAGTTAAGATAAAAAATAACCTTGCTTCCGCGAAGGGTACTAGAATAGAGTGAAAAACCCTCATTTTGATCTCTGACCCCGAACCATAGGGGTCATGATCTCGTACCCATGCAACCATGAGTCACAGAGCAAAACCAGCACCGTCAATGGGTTTGGCATGCCCGGAAACCCTGGTGAAAATTATCAGCCGCCCAAGACGTCAGAACAAATTTTCAAATTTAGGGGTCGAAAAACCATTGGGGCGCCATACATACCTACGTATCTCAAACCCCATAATTTCAGAACTGGAGCTTAATCGGAAAACAACAAAAGAGGTATCGGCATTTATCATTTTACTATAAAATAAAAGCAACCAGAAAAAAAATCCGAAAGTTAAGATCAAAATAACCTTGCTTCCGTGAAGGGGACTAAAATGAGGTAAAATGGGGAAAAATCCACATTTAGACCCCTGACCCCGGAACCTACAAACGCTCGAAGATGTACACAGTAAATCGACTACGCCGGTCCGAATGAGTCCAAGATCATGAAAATCGGTTAAGTCGTTCCCGAGTTATGGCCGATCATACACACAGACGGAATTTAAAAGGTTTCACTCCTGCAGCACACAATCTCCACTATGTTCTGATTAACAAATGAACATACCAACGAATAGAGAAAATAATTAAATAAGCATATAAAATGCTGATATGCACATGAGGTCATAGATGACCAGTTTTTTTATTATATTTCTGTTGAAGTTAAATATGTTTTAGCAATATTCAAGATATATTTACAGCAAATTTCAGATCCAGTTTTATATATATATACGTCTAAAATATATATATCTCTGATTCCGAAATGGAATTAGTAGTCGATTACCTAATATACGAACCATATACAAATCCTTGCGCAGCACATCCGGTTCGGCCATGTAAATTATTTCCAGGCATGAACGTGGATGTTTGTAATATGTTAACGATGTTAATGCGACTTCCGAAAACTCAAATAAAACAGTACTTTTACTCAACAATGATGACGAACGAACAAACTGACACGATCAGATATATTCCAACATTTGACCAAATATTAAACGACATTTCTTATAATCGAAGCCTGGTGTGTGCGTACTGGCCACTAACAGTTCATCGATTTACGAACGGAATGCAATATTTATATCCTGCTGAGTTTTGGAACTATCGCTTCACTTTCGTAATGAACGCTGACTTAGCCGAACATAAATTTGAAACATATTCGACTGGTTCAGTCCAAAAAGAGATAATGAATAAATATTTATACGGTGGATTATGGGTCTACAGTGTTGCATTTATCACGATATTTGTCGTTATGTCATTGGCGCATTGTCTTTTATCGAGCGTTAATTCTAAAGGAAATCCAGACATTTGTGTTCTCACGGTTAGAATAAATATTTTTTAATGTGTTTTATTTTCGTGTATTTGAATTTCATGACTGAAAAAGCTTTGAAAAATACTGCCATTGAAAAACCAAAATAACGTAATTTGAACGTTAAATAATGATAAATACTCACGAGAAGACAGACTTGGCCCTTCAATACTTAAAACTTGACAATACTTAAAGCAACTAATTCGAAGGAATAAGACTATTTCATGAAATACTGCATTAATATTTAAACATATCACAATTAAAGATGTCGATCGTAACGTCACTTGTTAGCATGACGAGAGTTTACTAATTAAGTCACCGCGACTGATTAATTGTAATGCTATGGGGTTTTGCAGGGTGGGGCCTTTCGCTTTACCCTACCATAGCATTTATCATGTTAGCGCTTTAACGCTTGAATTAATCTGCGTTTCGTGCAATATATTACAAACTCGGGCCGGCGCCAGGGATCAAACCTGGGCTGTACGGGTCGAAACAGCATATGCCTACCATTGAGCTTCCTTAGAGTTATGGCTCGGTTCCTTGACGGAACCTCGCCAAGTATATATTTGAGCAAAAACGCAGATGTTATACGCCAGACTCAGTTAACGGAACAACTCGCAACGTGAGCTGTCCACATTTGTGGGCAGTGGACGTTACAGTTTTAAGCGAAATTTCTATTTGATAAAACGACGATTCTCCGCAGTGTATCTATGCTGTTGGGACTATCAATATTTTAAACTGGTGCAACTACAACATTGCATAGTTATGGTTTTAATCAGTGACCCTGGTACTCACAATCACAAAAAAGTAAAGGCAAATCCGAGTTTTCAGCCAGCGAGCAATGTTCGTTCTATATTTTTATAAAGAACTCTATTGTGGCAGTTGTATACTATGCAATGCAAATAAAAGTTTTAATGCATTCATTCACTATCCGTAAAAATGTGGAAGTTCCCCCTCCCCTCTCTATTTCACATTTTTTGAATTTCTAGAAAATTTCAAATTTTATATATAAAAGCTTTTTTCCAATAAGTTGACATGGATGGCTATCTTTCTTTACTGAAAGACATAGTTTTCGATTTAATTTTAGATTTGTGTAGATTCTCCGCCTGACAGCCCCATCTTTTACTATTAAACGCATTGTACCAATCTATTTCGATAGTCTTATTAGCTGCTGAATTAATTTTGGTTCTTTTCCACTATCCCCCAGCCCGCGTTTGCCTAGAAACGGTCAGATTCTAGAAATTTTGGTATTTTTGTGATCCTCGAGACCTCCCCTGATCATTTCAACCAAAAATAGAATTTTTAAAATTTTAGATTTTTTCGGGTCCCAAAAATTCCCCCTTGGGAACCCAAAAATTTTTTTCTTAAAAATTTGATTTTTACCACCCATTCGATTTGGCTTGAGTAGTTGAGTCTAATGGTTTATTTTTAACGGAATCCGATAATGGTGTCTTAAGTTATGGCCAAAAACTGTTCAATTGCTAAGCCTCTCAGCCTCCGATAGTTTTTGGCCATAACTTAGGATCCGGATACCAGATCACTTTAAAAATAACACCGTTCGACTCACCTCATCAGGTTTCGTCGAATGGCAGATAAAAATCAAATTTTAAAAAAAATTTTTTTTTGGGTTCCCGAGGGGGGAACCCTTGGGACCCGAAAAATCTAAAATATTAAAAATTCGATTTTTTGGTTGAAATGATCAGGGGAGGTCTCGCGGATCACAAAAATACCAAAATTTCCAGAATCTGACCATTTTTGGGCAAACACGGGCTGGGCATAACGGAAAAGAACCTTAATTTTTAAGACCTATAATCCTTGTTCCGATTAAATTTCGGAGGCCATGCTTCGCTCAGCAAAATTATGGTCACAGCCGTACTCCTGGAACAAATTACAAAATAATGACTAAAAACGCTACAAAATACCAGTTGTTAAATGGCGTTGATAAGATTCACAGCTGGCTTTGTATGAGGTCCGGCAGTAAAAATTTTCCGTTTTAGCTAAATTCGCCAACATTCGAATTAGTAGATCTGAGTTCTGGCAGTAGTAATCATAATTTCGGTTTTTTCGTATATATAAAACTAAATTGTAAAAGTTTATATCTGCGTTCAAAGGTTGCCAAAATCTTTCTGCAATTCTTGTTTTCTTATCATGTTTAAGTAAAGCGTCTAGTGTTTTTGGTATTCAATTATATTTATAGGCTGTAAACCACATGTTTCGCATTGTTACCGACCAGTTTGACGAGTCTCTAATCTATATGTACTGGTTTACATGGCGATTTTGCCTACTTCTACTCGCAGCTGCAACATTGTATGTTCGAATTTTCTGCGACATAATTTTTATTAACCAAATCATACTCAGTCAGCCAAAAATTACCGTTTCAATCCGAACATTAGATGATATCGCCGATGCGTTAGAATCGCAACAATTGCGTCTGGTCAGATCGAAAGATCGCGAAGATTTCTTCTTTTGGCAAAACATTCAACATTCCAAAGAGGTATATAATGCAGCTAAAACGTTAATTTAACCAATGTTTATAAAATCAAAGGAAAATTGATGTTTACTTAACTGTGCACATGTCAAAAAAATTATAGCTAAAAAAGTTGTTATAATTTATTAAAAGACGAAAAATTATGTGGTAGTGGTCGTACATTACGTTACTGTCAAAGCGGCCCATCTCAACTTTATCAGCCGGACGTTATAACGTTAGAATACAACAGCTTAGATAGCCCCCGAACTTAGGCTTAGGCTTAGTACATGGCTCATATAACGATCATAGCTAAGGCTAACTCTAAGGCTTAGGCTTACTATATCGAGAACAGCATGGCATGCATTATACTTCGGCCCCTAAAGTTGACATGGGCCGTCAAAGCCGTAAGACTGTGAGCTTGTTTTCGGCTAAACTCACAGTGTGCACTACACGTTGCTACAAGCTACTTACATCATTAGCGATCTATAAATGCGCCAAGTAAGCTAAGAGATGACTTTAAACTTGCTTCGGCAAACTTCAGAACCGTATGCTTTGATTAAGATAAGACTTTGGCATCAAAAAACTATGATTAAACTATCATGCATTGGTCAATGGTCGTGCAAAATTGGGTCAATAGGACCGGACTTGAGTTTTGAAACGATTGTTGAATATGATTTTCTTCTGATAAAAACTGCGTCAAACGACGACAGTTACACTGATTAACTCACTTGTTTTGTTCTGTTATCTGTTTTAGTTGTTTGAGTTTTGGCTCGTGATACAAATATAAACTAAGTAATTATTAGATATTTACTTGTATTCGATCCTGTTGATCTACCCGAACGACTAGGATTACTATTTTAGCACCGATCTGATTCCCTAAAGAGTAAACTCACAAGAAAATAGGAATGAATTTTCTTTCCACTGCCTTTATTTCAAAATTGAACACTTGAAAGTGGACCATCCGAAAATCCGCAGGTTTATCTTACTTCGTGAATAATAAACTATGAACTCCCGAACAGCGGTCAAAAATCGTGAGGCAACACTCCACGCGACTGTGAAAAGTCTCTCATATTTTTAGGTAAGGTGAAGCAATTTCAGTACTTTTTTTCTGGAAAAATAGCATGCAAACAGGGAATTAAAAAATGAGAAAACTATCTGGTTTGCTCATATGATCCGGGGGTGCCCAATATCTTCTGGCCCAATAAGTTCTGGCCGTTCACAAGCGTACACATGCATAAATACAAGTGAATAAATATATAAGATATAATTATATCTTTTTGCTGTGACTGCAATAAATTAACTCCTATCGAAAGAGAGAACTTAGCTTGCAACGGCCTTTTCGTTACTCACTATCAAACTTTGAAAACAGTAAAAATGTGTGTGAATGTACGAACATAACTAGGAATATATAAATGGACCCGTATCGTGGAGCGTTTTATGCCTCGTTAGAGCATCTGTATCGGTTGGAGGACTTAATAGTAATCTAACAATCGACGACAATGGCAAATCTTGATCCGTATTGATATGTAACTTCTACACAGAGTCCGTCATAGTATTGGTTTTGACTAATTTTCATCCAATTTTGACTCATTTAATCCATTTTGGCGTTACAGTGAGCCACCGGCAGTACCTCCGGTTACATCTGAGACTGTGCCTAATTCTGTTTTGAGAAGCATTAACCCAAAGCCCAATGGTATTCAGTAAATCATTTAATTTCGTAGTTAGCTGGAAATTATTTGGAATAAGAACGAGTGTTTATATATACAAAGGTTAATCACATTGTATAATCGGAGGAAAGCGGGTTATAGACCGAGAATAAACGTGCGCCAAATATAGCGCCCCTCAAGCGTACTTTCTGCCGTACACACGAGCCCCAATCCTAGGTGACGAAGCCCACGTCCTATAAATAATATCAGTAATTGAGTCCAACACACCACTACCATACAAACAAAAATAAATAAAGCGTGTTCACACGCTCAAACTTTTTGCTAAAACTTTGAGATCAAAATTTGAGATTTAGCTGATCCTATTGTTTCACTCTCATGCGAGCAAAAAAGCAGATTAGCGCCCCTAATTAGACACTTGGTCTATATACCTATATACTAGGCTTTCTGCTAGTTTGTTTGCATTGGTTGCACATAACTGTGGAAGAAGTCGTTTCACAGACCACACAAAATTACTGACGGCAATGCGACAATTACGCGCTTTACCCGGACACCAACTCAAATCTTGAGCCGGCGTGTGTGGTTACCCGAATGTAGCGGGTACACTCGTAGACAGTGGGTCCCGTAATGTATATAGTCCTGCATTTTCAGCAGTCAGATATTGACAGAATTACTAGATTATTGCGTCTGATCAGTGGCATGAAAAAGACAATGTGGCCCTGTTTAGTGAAGAATGTCTTGAAAAGTGGCCAGGTACTTTTAACAGCCATATGGATATTATATGCTGAGTGATTTCCTTTTGGGGCCACTTCGCGTACTTCTCTTTATTAACAGTGGCCGCTGTCATCAAAATGACTCATTACCGAGTGCTGCTCAAAATTGAGTCACTCGTTACATTTGGTGGGCGCCATCTAAAAGGCTGTGTTAGTAGGCATCTGTCCGAAAACTACGCCGTACATTGAATTGGTGCTCTGATCAATTTAATTATATTCTTTAGCGTGAAAACTTTGGTTTAAAGTGGCTTTTTAATGGTAGGAGTTGGGTGACGAAAATGGCTCAGTTTCTTCATCGTCTGTCCCGGGCCGTGAATCCCAATGACGAAGAATTCACTTTTACGAAGCTAAATTCAAGAGAATAGTTTAAAGTCAATAATGATAAACCTCAAAAGAACCCCGATATAATTATATAGTTTGTGGGCTATGCGGGACTGAAAGAAAAATTTTCCTTAATACGCGGGCAAGGGTCTGATGGCGGTACACAAGCGTTCAATTTTGCGGTTCAAAAATGTTTGGACGCACATAGCTCTGCAATGGATAGGGAGTTGTATGGTGCGTCCACCAATCTCTCCTCTCATAACTATAAGTTTAGGAATAAATTTTATTTTTAAGCTAGCTGAAACATTGCCACACATATGAATGTATCCAAATGTATAGCTAAGGTTTTCCGCTAGCGTAAAACTGTGAATTTAGGACACAAATCAAAGTATAAACAGAATCCCTCTAAATGTACCTAATGGTGGACTGACACAAACATAACTTTACGACATCTCATGTCAATCCAATGGTTAGTTAGTACATTTTCTTGACAAATTTCAGCGAGATGTGGTTCGATTCAAAAATATGCTGGAAAAAATATCAACAAAATATGTAACAACAATGGCAGAAGCTTTAGATTTAGTGGAACAACCGCAGTCAAGATATGTTGTTGTTGGACTTGACCAAGAGGCAGGCAAGTATTTATTTTATTGGACGCTTCGTAGTAGTTACGGTCAATTTATTTATTTCAACAATAAACGAATCCCATCAAAGTATCGTGGGCACATCTTGGAGTAGTTCCCACATAAATTTACAATCATGTTTTTTTATTTTAGTTGAGACTACAGTGTGTTTGTCTACTGTCAGGTTTAATGAGGGCTGTGTGATTCCAACCAGCGTGCCATAGAATATAGTATTATTCTAATATTATTCATAACACCCATTTGTAAAATATAAAAAATTTGATTATTTTCATTTGCAAAACACAAAAATTATGTGTTCACCTCAGAAAACTAAACCGATCTTACTATGTTTATGTACCTTTGGTCCGAACATACTTCTGCAAGTGCTTTTATAATTTGTATAAATTTTAAGTGATATGCCTTTTACTGTGCATTTTCTATTTATTAATATTAAAATATACGAGTATTAATATGTAACATTATACAACTGACTTTGCTCTAAAAATTAAAAAAATGAGTTGCATTACTTATCTAGTTTTGAAATGGATTTTGTGACTAAGCTTTTCGCCGTTGTGTCATGTAAATAACCGAAATTCATTGTACCGATAAATTTCTGCCAAGCGTTATTGTAAAATTTATGTTTTCCAACCGCTGCGCGATAAAATTAATATGCTAGCTAGCCACGAATTATACCTATTGCAGAAATTCCTGGGAACGTCGACGATCCCGACTAGGAGTGTACAGGTAATGTATGTTTTGCGACCAGTGCTCAGTAAAATTGATACGCTAGCTAGCCACGAATTATACCCTTAGCAGAAATTCCGGGAACGTCTACGATCCAGACTAGGAGTGTACATGCAATGTATGTTTTGCGACCTGTGCTCGGTGAAATTAATACGCTAGCTAGCCATGAATTATATCAGGAGCGTAAACTCCTGAGAACGCAGACTATTCCGACTATTAAATTGAAAATTGTCGTAATTTTTGTATAAGATGACCATAAATGCGGTGTCGAACTGCAATTATACACAAAAGCGGGCTTCAAACAATCTGGTTATAACTATTTATGTAGTTGTGCGCTCTTCAATACATAACCTGTTTTTTCTATTTGTAACCACAATGTGGATGTCATTTTATCTGTTGCATTTCTGAATTCTCTTTTAACGAGATGAGATATTCACATATTACTGGACATAAATCATTCGAAAGTAAGCCATTCTGTAGTTTCAGACAATGTAAAGTATCTGATTGGCAGATGCAACGTCAGCTTTTATCCTATAAATGACTTGAAAATTCCACCTATACTTGTTGGTTTCCCGATGTCGAAACAAAATCCATACTTTCATAATGCAACCAACGGTATGATAACGCTGCTACCATGGTTACAAAGAGTTCGCCAGATATACGTAAACATTGTTGAATATAAATAAATTCTAGAGATGCTGCGCTCGTACCGTTGGGTTATTTATATGTTAGGTCCTTTTGTAAGGATCTGTTCTTTTATTAACTGCTATTCTTGTCTAAGTTTTACGCTGGTACAGCACAAACTGAAAACCTAGTTCAGAGACAATCGACGATTTGATTTTTGGTGCATTAGGCTAACCTGAAAACGGCAGCTCTTATTATTTCGGAAACCTAAATTTTAGTGTTTATGATATGGCATATGATTATTTGATAAGTATATCGATATGAATGACAATGTTATTTATGTATAGTCTAGTCTATATTCTGGAGCGTTTAGAATTTTATCACTATCTTTAACAAGGTTAACTTGGAAACTTAGTACACATACGCGGCCTGATTTAGGCGTTACAAACGAGTCCATAACCATTTTATTAGTAAATCAACTGCTCCAGTAAGTTACCGAACAGAAGGCCTCTAAGCATCGCGTCATCATACAATTTTAGACCCTAGTTTCAAGACTAAATTATCCAATAAAAGTAAATAACCGTTATACTTAATCATGATGCAATTTTTATAACATTCAAGTTCATTTAATACACATTGTCTGGCTTCGCTTGCACTTTTGGGTTTCCAAAGTTTTCCTAACCGCCGAGGCTCTGAAAAACCGGCTGATGCTACGCTTGGTATATATGAGATACGTACCATAAAACAAACTGTGCGTCAAAAAACTAAACTATACTATAATTTTTGACGATAAATTTTATCTACCTGAACTCAGTACACTGATGGTCAGTGGGTACTCAGACCCAACAACGCCGTAATTAGTTTAGAGCCTAAATGTGCAGTAAACTCTACGATAGGGTTAACTATATCACAATTTTCAAATGTTTTAGTCTTGGATCTAATTTCGACAAACGTCCATCGTTCCTATTTTTAGCATCCTATAACGCTAACTATAAGACTAACTGACTCATACCATAGAAAACTAAAAACATATTAAATGAGCTTAGATCAGTTTTAAAACATTCAGAGCTGTCAACTTCGAAGCCTACGTCGTATTAGATTTCCAATAGTTCCCAATTTATTTCATTAAAGGCAGAGAAACATTTGTTGCTTTATCTTTGAAAATAATTACGTCATCAGTGCAAAATTCAGTAATAAGAGGCAAGAATTTGCCATGTAGTATATGCAATGAAACTTTAAGTGATAATATAGTCCTTATTGCTTTTTAATTCCGTTGTAAAGCTGACTAACTTTACCGACGTAACACAGACTATTTGATATATTGACACATAGTATAACAATATTTCTTGTCTCAAAAGTCAACTAAGTGAAGTTATTAGCTTTGGCGCCGACAAATATATCTTCTTGCTAGAAGTTTGTCACAGCAGTATAAAGAGTATACCAAAATTGGCTTAGAACATATCGCACATTCTGACAAAGGTAAAAGCATTGTCATTGTGGTACAAGTGCACAGTAAATCTGAGAACCAAATCTTTACGACTTCAGGTCAAAATACATGTTTGGAATGTATTTCTATAATGTTGAGAATGTTTATCAAAATTCAGAAATAAACTGTGGTACAATTATTAGTCTCAAATACATAAAGTAAAAGTGCCAAATTTTAGGTACTCGAGTCAAACAATCAGCTGGAACTGATTCTTACAAATGTGGAAACAGAAAATAATGTTTAAATTTTTGGAAGAATCGTTTCCATGTAGCTAATTTCCTAAATATTTAGTACCGTGGCGTCAAAAATGGATTATGCCATTAACTATTAGCATTATGCCTATAACTCTAGGAAAACCCCGATCAGGACAAAAATTATATGTTCTGTTATGAACCCAGGCTAAGCTTAGACTTAGACTCAGGTTGTGTTGAATTTTAGGCTAGGGCTTGACCGTAGCTCTAGCAATAAAGGGCAATAATGTGCTCTACTGCGGTTGAGGGAGAACTTGATATTATACGTAGCATGTAGCTAATTTCGTAAATATTTTGTACTGTGGCGTCAAAAATGGATTATGCCATTAACTATTAGCATTATGCCAATAACTCTAGGAAAACCACGACCAGGACAAAAATTATATCTTCTGTTATGGGCCCAGGCTAAGCTTAGAATTAGACTCAGGTTGTGTTGAATTTTAGGCTAAGGCTTTACCATAGCTCTAGAAATAAATTGCAATAATATGCCCTACTGCGGTTGAGGGAAAATTTGATATTATACGCTAGTGGTGTGAAAAACTGCACATTATTCCAAAATTAATTATATGGCACTCAAAATTAATTTTGGTAACATGCATTCAC
This sequence comes from Trileptium ribeirensis, assembly GCA_030248225.1. Classification (NCBI taxonomy): domain Eukaryota; kingdom Metazoa; phylum Nematoda; class Enoplea; order Enoplida; family Thoracostomopsidae; genus Trileptium; species Trileptium ribeirensis. Next base: position 13,171 of record JASANE010019396.1, read on the forward strand.
ATATTGGTATGCTCGGTTATACTACATTTTAGACATATTTTCAGAGCTCATATGTTGCGAAAAAATTCGTCGATTCATGTCGGAACCACAAACTATCGCAAAATCGTAAGCCACCATACGCGACAGTGAAACTTGGACATATGATTGTGATTTTATATATCTGTTTAACATTTTGGATTGTAGTTACAATAGTTTCATTACTTGTTGAAATCATATACTCTACAATTGAATCCTTATGTACTATGCTAACGTGAGTATTTGTATTAAAAAACCTAAAACCAGAAATTTCACTATTATTCAGCATCACCTCATATATTCTATTTCTATGTTATAGTTATCAAATGTTGTATTTGTACTGAATTATATACTATGCTAACGTGAGTGCTTATATACTATGCTTATATACTATGCTAAAGTGAGTATTTATATTAAGAAAAACCTAAAACCAAAAATTTCATTATTATTCAGCATCACCTCATATATTCTATTTCTATGTTATATTTATCAAATGTTGTATTTGTACTGAATTATATACTATGCTAACGTGAGTGCTTATATACTATGCTTATATACTATGCTAAAGTGAGTATTTATATTAAGAAAAACCTAAAACCAAAAATTTCATTATTATTCAGCATCACCTCATATATTCTATTTCTATGTTATATTTATCAAATGTTGTATTTGTACTGAATTATGGGCAAGTTTGTTTCCGTAATAAAATCCTATGAATACCTTTATGTTTGGAGAAAAATTGCAAAAAAAGATTTAAGTGTAACTGAAAATTGCCCTTATTTTCCTGGCCGTAATTTTATATTCTCGCACGGTATTTCGCGCGTACCGTTTGGGTTACGTAAAAGAAAATGAGAGTATTTTTAAGTTACGAACATGTCTCTACTGGTAAAAATTTTTTTACACATGAATATTAGAATTAGTAGCTGAAAATACACTCATTTTCCTGTTCGTAGTATTCGCTTCACGCACAGTATTACGTGCATAACTTTGATGTTACGTCCGTTTAAATGAGAATAACACCAGTAACGGACATCTAATTATCTGTTGTCAACATTTACTCGCAACAAAATTTGTGCACCTTCTACTCACGACCAATAGTCTGTAGAAATTTTGCCCCAAACTGCACGCATTATTCTGGAAATTTCCATATTATACGAAGTACACGTTAGTTCTATTCGTGATATTCATTTATTTTATTTACTCCGCAAGACTATATCCATCTATCCGCGGTGCTTGGAAAATATCAAGTTGGCAAAAATTTTGGTAAAATTGGCTAATATGAGTTATTTCCTTTGGGGGAGGGGACACCAACCCTCTCCCGCCTCCCTCTGGTCCCGGATCGGTAACTATGCTACATACATGACTTCAACAACTTCAATAGAATGGAGCTCAATGTTGCTCATCATTATGGTAAAATGTCGCAACGACAGACTTTGGATTGCTCAACGCATTACCCCATCGATTACTTTCGTTACTCAAAACAACCCAGACACAAGGAGTGAAGTTGCTCGCGCCGTGGATTAAACATTGTCAGATACGTATGGTGCAATGATTGCTCTCACGGCTTTTTATTAAACATGTTTGTAACAATAAATGTACTCACAATATATTAAACGCCAAATGTATTTCAAACTAGAGCGTCTAATGCATCATTTACGTTAAGACGTGTGTACCTAGGGCCGGATTCTGTTACAGAGTCAATTCTGGCTCGTGATGAAAAGCTACGTCCGGCCCTTCATAAATAAAATAAATAGCTAAGCTATGCTAGTATGTTTGTTCGAGCCGGGAGTGGCTATGTCTCAGGGTTTTATAGCCGGGACGGACTACTGAAAAAATATTTATTACATTCAGATTTGCAGATTGTGTTACAGCAAAATGTTTAACCCTAGGCGCAAAAAAGCAAGATTAGTAGTAATTAATGTTAGACGCATAAATGCCGGTAGAATAAATGCGTAAATATCGCTAATTTCAAAATTTTTGTTTAATCGCATTTTACAAGCCAACCTAGTAGCTGTGTAAAACACGCTCTTTCGTAAATGAAAATTATGCTATTGCAACAGGAAAGATGTTTTACGAATATATAACAATATGTATCACCAATTTCCATTTTTTCTCGATTTTCCTTTGTCGTCATATATTTCTGGCTTTTAGAACCGATTCCGCCCTTGTGACAATCTATAAGTCTCGTTTCGCTATTAGCTAATATATTGGTAGAATCTTGCTCGGCCCAGAAAATGTCACACTGGCTAATGGCGGCTAAACAAGCATGGCTTTACAGCCGCGTCAAACTGTGACAAAATCTGGCACTGCCGCGCAAATCTTAAGGAAAATGATGCATAATGAGAGTTTATGTAATCCTCATTCTTGGACGCATCTAAGAAATTGTTTTCCTACTCCATATTTGTATATTATATTTATATCAAAAACGTCAGTACTATTTTGTCAGCCTGGTACAAATTAATAAGGTAAAAATCCACAATTTTACTTGAGAACCAAATACTCCAAAATTGCGCTGCACCTCTATTTTTGTAGCAAAATTGGGACTGCTTTCAAAAATAAAGCCAGCGCTGATCTCAGATTTTCCGGAGAAAAGTTATGCCTTCTTAGAGAACGCAAAAATATTGAAATATTGCATAATTTTAGTCATTGCAAGAACCGTAATTCTTTACTACGCAGCACGGGTTTTTTTATATACTGCTAATGTAGTTTATGTAGCAGCTGTGAAAACAAATAGTAAGCCAGCACTTATTAAAAATAATCGCATAAAAACAAAATAATACAACGCCATAAATAATGTTACTCAACTATATACTAGAGGTGAGAACGGGCCTGGATTTCAAGGCCCAGCAAGACCCGTTTGCCCAGGCTGCTAAGCCAGGCCCTGCCCGGGTTCTCTCCGAGATCAAGGCCCGGCGCTGCCGGCCCGTTTGGTGAAAGAGTAGGTCCGGCGCGGCCGTTTGGTAAAATTACTACGCCAGGCCCGGCCCTGAACGTTTCGTTACTATATAACAATATTAGTAACAAAGCAAAAAAAACAGCTCGTTTCAAAAACTTTCTTCTCAGCTCTTTGCCACAGCACTAGCTTCAAAGTATACCTGTTTTTTTAAAGCTAAGACTAGAAAATGTGTCAGTGTAACGTTAAATAACTAACTATGGTTTATGGTAGTGCTATTTTACCTGTTATGAAAAGCTCAAACATGAGTTTATAATGCGCAATACATTAAACATTCATATTCATAAACCTGGTTCTGTCAAAAGTTGTTAGGCTGTGATTTTCTCATAAAAATAGATTAGATAAATGGGTCACCATAGACAAATGCGCACTAATTGTGTAAATCAATGCTTTCGCCGAAGTCCATAAATACCAGACAAAAAACTTTAATAAAAGATAATATAAATTATGTAAAAGTCTAGGTAGCACCTTTCATAGCCGGAAGGAAATTCATCTTCCCGAAATTTTTTAGAAGTGGTAAAATACAATAATCCTCTCTTGGATTTTAATGATTTTTGAAGTCATGATAAAATTTCGAGCAAATTTCATGGCTCTGCCCAGTTCGTCAAGGCGGTCTGGCTCGGTCCGCCTGCAGGGCCGGGCCTGGTTTCCGCCTTTACTTCTCACCTCTACTATGAACCGCTGGCGTAAAACTATCTTAAACAGCTAACAAACCACCACCTAGTACAATTTTGTCGTGAAAGCCTCTTGCAAAAGCCACCAGTCGTTGTCTCACAATGAGTTTACGCCTAAAATATAACATGAACATGAACTTTTTAAAATGCTATATGCATATTAACCCGAGTCGTCTAAAACTTCTTCGCAGACGGGTACTGAATGTGTTGAGGGTGCTCAGCTTTCATCTTTTCTGTTATATTGCTGGCGCAGGGATGCTGCACATCACAGGGCTTCCGCCCTGTACCCCCTTTGCCCCTGCATGCACACCTCTTGTCACAGAGTACATTAATAGAATGACTATATTTCAGCGCCATTCCTAGCAGAATAACAATCAAATACATTAATAGAGTGTGTGTAGAAAAGACTGCGTGACAAGAAGGTATACCTACGCGTTGATTTTAATGCTTAGTCCTCCAGGTTACAAAATATGAGTTAAAAGCCAAAAAAATTATTGAGTTGTGCTATTTGTTTTGCGTTGAATCTGTAATGTTAAACCTGGGATATACTTTGCAAAGACTGAAAGTAAGAACTTAATCCAGCCCTACCTATACGACAGAAGTAAATGGGTTAAAGCGCCCCAGCCTCGTTTCTGTACTTTTGAAAATTTGGTGTGTGATATTCGGTAGCTATAATACATCTAATTATATATCAGCAGTATATGATACAAACGTGTCACATTATTCACTAAACATATAATTGGAAGAGTGTCTAAATTATCATTAACGATTTCCTGCTTAAATCAATATAATATTTTATACAATTTTAAACGATATTTTGCCGCAGCCGAACACTGTAGTGGAATTGTTTGGCTTAGACACATGTACGATACCTGTTACTCTATTTAGAATCCGCTGTTCGATTTAATGAACGTCGTAAAAGAGAGAATAGTAACTGATGTGCAAACCCGCTCCACATGACATACTAGGTTAGCATATCGCTTCGCGATTTGCGCTATTACACAAATGCGTCGTATAAGTGATTTTAAGTTTTGCAATAATTTTTCATTTTATTCGTGATTTGAAACGACAACGAATTTTACAAATTCAATTAATGAGACATTAACAATTTGATTTTAGCTTTAATTTGAAACGAATTTACCGCAGCAGAGTTTTTTATTTTAGCTTTATCTGAATATGTTACGAAAAGGTTAAACTTTTTGTTTTTCTTCACTTTTATTTTCCAACAACTGCAGTATATATCACCGAGACTGCAACATGGTTTGTATGCTAAGAACTGCTAAGAACATTTGCTGTTTAGCAGTCCAGTTTTGATTTGAATGTTGCCATTTTTGGCTAGAATTCGGCACTAATGCCAGCGAGGCAGTAACAATACAATTTATATTCAACATTGAGTGATTTTAACAGTCATAACTCAATGAAGTTGATGGAGGGCAAAAGTTACGTTGTGCGCATTTCGACAACATTTCAAAAACACGCATGATCAAACTCAT
>JASANE010019397.1:0-10475 GCA_030248225.1 Trileptium ribeirensis
TACTCAACGATGTAAAGTTTTAGCAACTTAAATAGCAATCAGAGAAACGGAATGACATTGTCACTGATTGCAGCTAACGACACCCAACGAAAAATATAAGCGTGTGCAGTTGTTTTTTTAATAAAATATAGTACCGTGTGCAATGATAATACAGGACATAAATTCGGCTCAAATGGATTCACCCAGGAGAAACTTGTGGTGATCAAATGACTTGAAACTTTTTTCTCATTTCAGCACATGAAGAGTAAGTGTATTTAACGCTATCGGTGTCATGCAAAATATATGCCCAGCTATATTGAAATACATTATTTGGCCAACAATTCACACATTTAAGTCTGAAATTTCGCCTTTGTAAGGTTTTTGCCATTACTGCAAAATCTCAAGCTTGAGTATTTCTGATATTGATGGTCCACATGGTTAATTGGGAACGGGCTTTGAGCACATTTCAGGTGCACGACTTCTTGTAATGACACGTTGTAACAGTTTCTATATTTATTTCATGTAAGTCCTGTTCTTTTCGGTAAACTCTGAGATTTAACTTTTTACTAAGATCAAAAATTTGTGAAAAATGTTCTCGTGTGATGTTCAAGATCGTAGAGTTTCAAAATACTGTTTTGTAATGAGGTTATACTGAGTAATAGTTTTTTTGCAAGTATTAGCTGTCTAATTATGACAGGGTCCAATTTTACTCTCCCACTTTAACCTCGAATCACCCTGCAAAAGTGGCGACCGACCTGCGATACGAGTCTAGCGATAAATTCCAATACGACACTTACTAAATTCGCGACCAACTACAAGTATTGAATATCGCTATGAAGAGAATAATAGACTACGGTATTATACCACATATTATAGATTCCACGATGTTCAATATTGCATGACATGAAAATGAAAATATCGGTTCGCGCTATGAAGACCATAAGTCTTAGCACGCAACAACTGTATGACTTTATGGCATAGAAGTATCTAATATAGAACTCAAACTGAATTGCATTACATGATACACAAGGTACGAATCAGTCCTGCACCCACCAATCCTCCTCCCCGATTTGGCTGAGACTAGTATTGTACGTAAATTTGGGTCATTGAAATTTAATTAAATAATTATTCATTGCAACCATTCAATTATAATTGACTAGTAAAAACATTTACAAAACTAGAAAACAATTGTGTCAGTGCTTTATAAGTATAGTATCTCGCGTCTTAATCGTGAAATCCTGGGTTCGATCCTTGCTTTGAACTTTTGTTATTCTTTTTCCCATTTTCATCAATTTAACTATAACTGGTCGAAAAATAAATTGAAACAATAATGGTGGGTAAAGAGCACCATAAAATGCAACAAAACGTACTTTTAGGTAGATATATAAAGATTTGACGTTCCTAGAAATGCCATAACGCTTAGGAGAAGTTTTAAAACATGAATAACGTTAGTGGTAAATTAAGTTCCTAGTATATATACCGTCTGCAAGGAACCGTGCTTGAAAGTTTTGGTGGGAACGGTGATGCTCACCGCGGCTGTCCGGGGGAAGAGTATTAGATATAGAATAGTTCAGACATTTTAATAGAAATTTTTACTAGAATTGGCGAAAAAGCAAAAAATAACTGGAGGGAAGGTTAGAAAGAACAATTTCAAAGTGAACTTCGATCCTTCAGCGTACAGACCTAACGCGGAAGTGGTAAAAATAGAGCACTGACATCTGGTTTTATTTTCCAAATGAGAACGAAAGTTCACTGGTACAGTTAGGCTATTAATATCTTGTGTTCCTTTTGGCACTGCTTCAGAGTAATTAGCAAATTCTTTTTCAGAAACCCGATTTGGTTTTACAAACTAATTTTCATCTAAATCTTTATAGTGAGGGAGTCAATTTTTGCGATGGTGCTATGCTTGTCTAAATTTAATCTGCACCGCTTACGACCCCTTTCCGTTAATAGTGATTGGCAATCGTTTGTTCGATGCACCAACCATCCGTAAACACACAAAAGAATGTCAAATCGTTTTACGCCATGCATATAAAATGTTAAGAAACAAAATATTGGCCTAATAACGATTAATCCTGAAACCTCAACAAGTTGGTCGATTAACCACCACAGTGTAAAAACTGAATCTGTAACAGAGGTCCAAAAATATAAATTGTCAGCCACCATTTTTAAATTTGTGTAGAAAAGAATTTGGGAATAAATCTTGCTTTTTTTGGAGAGCGATTGATGCTGCAATATGTATTCAAAATATTGTTCGCCCATTCCTTTTGTTCATACACCCGCATGAGCTCATTTTACTAGTAATAACTCGGCTCCTACAGAACTAGTTTTTGTAGCTTCTGAAGTATGTACTGTAGGGCGTTTGGGATGTATTTCAGAGGTTTTTCGCGACGCACAATTGTAAAACAGTTATCCGGATTCATCGAATCAATCCATCCGCCATATCCTAGTTTCAGGTAAGAAACGCTTGATTATGGATTTACGGTACGTCAACCAGCACATCTTTAAAAGAATCCATACGAATTTAGTGCTTCAAAGCGGATATATCATTTATGTAGGCGACTAGATACTTGTTTGCCACTGATTTGAAAGGTAATTACCGGATGGAAATTTTGCCAGCCCATTAACAGTTTCTTGGCTTTCCGTGCAAGTTTTACGGCAAACTCAGATTTTTTCAATTTACATTTGTTCCATTCGGCATTCTACAGTCCCTTCCATTATCCCTAAAGTTCGAGGCCTTTGATTAATATCTGACGCCAGAAAAGTATTCCTATAACGGTGTGTTTAGAAGACGTCCTAGACTGTATTGCAAGACGAGAATGTTGTTTGTCATTGTCAGAATATGTAAGAAGTACGCTAACGCTTAAGCTGGCTTCGTTGTAAATCGTGAAAAATCACATTGGGATTCTACTCTTCGATTAACTTGACCATAGAACTTAGCGAAGGGACGCTGCGTATTCCTAAAGTAAGATTCACGAGGCTAAATGTATAGTTAGTGCGCTGTTCGCCTGCAACAGGGATGCTAGATAGATGACTTCCGTCACATGCACCTTTTCGTGGGGAAGTAACTGAGAGAGTGTAGCTAGTCAGTTCCAAATTGAATTTTTATCTTCTGCTAATGTATCTATTACACCAGTAATACACCAATGGCAACATTACGGATATATCAAAGCGCAGGATCATTTTTTTCGTTCTGCAACAACTGAAACGTCACAGCTCGCAAGAAATTTCTGATTTGAAGCGATTCTTAGCCATAAGACATTACAGATTACCGCAATGAATAGGTAGAGCTCAAATATAATCGCTTTGATCGTATTTAGCTACCCCGCATTTATCGTCTTGCACGCCTGAGGTTAGTCGGGTCCACTTGAAGACGACGACTTCAATATGCTACAACGGACAATTTTATAGCCGCTGTATGATACATTACATAAATTAAATTTTTGTTGCATTATTAAAGATTGAGTTTTAAAATTTGAAATGGAAGTATTCGCAGTCCTATACCTAGTCAAACAGTTCCATTGAACAGGATTTCACCGTATTTTTGTACCGAAAAAGCATTAAAACTGCACATGCTTATATGGCTGTAGGAGCATAGGTGTCGATAGGACAGTAGGAGGACATTAAGGGTCGGTCTCCCCAAACCATATACACCAACCCTGACTGCTCCGCACACCCACCCCCTCCAGCGCAAGAATTGGGGAAATTAGGAAAAAGTTATCGCAAATTATCAAAAATCGACAGAAAGTTTCGAGTTAGTAAAAATTTATTTCTCTTCCTCGAGACCATCTGCCCGTCATCTAAGCCCACGGGCCTTCGCCACCTATGGTGTAAGAGGTTACCCCCAAAGACGTCGGTTTCCCTGACAAACGGCCCGACCGCGCCACTCCTTCCCTCCTCTTTAATCCCCAGCATGCCACGGACTAATCCCACTGCAAGACCGAAGGCCGACCCCCTACGACCCAGCTACCTCCGTAGGACCTTGGATATCGTGCTTGTATTACCAGTGCTCTATAATTATACAGTTTTTAAGAACAAACCACTATTGCACAAACGGTTTAATTATTGCGCGCATGTGTGGTAGCTACAGTATCGTTCTGAGCTACAGCATCGTATGCAATTCTGTAGAATAAACCATATAGTATGTATTTATATAATTATTACATATGTATTGATGGCCATAAATAAATACATCTGTGAGTATTATGTAAAATTGAGATCGACACAATCTACTTCTGTGAGCAGCAAATGTCATCATCTTTATTAATATCCTTAAATCTTTTACTGTATTTTACAACATTATGTCAATTTTACACATTCCAAACCTGTGTCTAACATACATGCCTAATTGAATGTTAAATGTGCGAAAGACTGACTGGTAACAAATACCACAAATAAACGCCGCGCGTGTCACATGATATCTGTTCAGTTTTCCAGTTTGAATGAAGTACAATTGTAATGACATGTCGAAGGGTAATGAGACGGACTATAGCTCAGAATAGAGTGGAAAAGGCTTTGAAAAGGCAACATTTTCCATGCGACATAGTTTCATCGTGCCGATACCCTTGTAATACATCATTTACGATAAGATCCGTGCGCCACGGCGAAATTATGTCACGCGTCCAACTATAGGTTAGCTGGACTACTGTGGTATATTTTTATAGCTTATCTGGTCTTAGTGGGACAAACGCAGAGTTTAAATAGGCTCTGCGTGACAGAACTGTCAATTGAGAAATTTTATACTGTAGTGTGCTTAGTGTAATAGCATTTTGTTCTATAGTTTTACACAATAATTCTAAGTTATAGATTTGTTTTTAATATATACAATTAACGTTTTGGGGCATTATGTAGATACGTATAGTAAAATGTAACTTTTGCTTACTAAATAGTGTCTGGCTTAATTTATAGGGCTCACCTGAACACCTCGTGACAAAATCACAGTCCGCCTCGACAGTCGATGACAAACGCATAGCCTAGCTGGTAATTCAAAATTTTAATAGTCGAGCTGGACTGTCTGCGTGACATAGTAGCTAGCCCATTTGAACACGTGACATAATTAGTGCCATACGCACGGACCTTACTGTAAATGATGCATAACTATATGATTCTACAACAAAGATATAATGAAAAATAAGTATGGCGTTAGTATTTGAAGCACAATTTAAGGCATAATCCAACCGGCTAGGGTGTGTTGCTTAATGCACCTTTCATGTAAACAGTTTTATAACGCGATGTGATTTATAGTATAATCCTTTAAAGCATTGATTAACTTTAACTCTAAGGTTTTGGATAGTTATTATTGCACTGCTTAGTTGTTATTTTTACATAACCAAATGTTTCATGGTGCCTTTCCAAAAAAAACAACATTTAAAATTCCGAGCACAGTTCGTTTGTTTTGTTTTAAGTGACGCAGTAGTTCCCCTTGCGCAGCCTTTGGTTATTGGAAATTTCTAATTCTTTACTTACTATGGTTGTGTAGAAATTAAAAATATATTGATATTTTTTGTTATTAAAAATAAAGGCTGTTATGGCGGTAACACGCAACCTTACTTAGTCTAAAGTTGTGTTAGCTATCTAAAATGATACAAAAAATTCGTTTTAATCATACATTCCCAATATCCGAGTCCAAAGGGGTGTAGCCTTGAGGAACCAACCCAAGAGACTTGCGAATGTACGCTTAATCCACGCCATTCAATAATCTTATTTTATTTCAGTTAAAAATCAGTTAACGAAAGTTTTCAGAACGTAGTTGAGATTGTGTGTTGTAGGGATGAAATCTTTTAAATTCCGTCTGTGTGTGTGTGACCGGCTATAACTCTCGAACGCCTTAACCGATTTTCATGATCTTGGGCTCATTCGAACCGCATAGTCGATTCACCATGTATATCCCCGAGCGTTTTTTGATTTGGGGTCTGGTTCCGGAGTCAGGGATCAAAATGGGGTCTTTTGGCCCATTTTACACCATTTTAGTACCCTAAACGGAAGCAAGGTTATTTTTATCTTTACTATCGAATTTCTTCTCTGGATGGCTTTATTTTATAGTAAAATGATAAATGCTGATGCCTGTTCTTTTGTTTTTCGATGAAGGCTCCGGTTCTGGACTTATGGGGTTTGAGGTACGTGGGTATGGCGCCCCAACGGTTCCTCGATCCAAAACTTGAAAATTTGTTCTGACGTCTTGGGCGGCTGATAAGCTTTACCTAGGGGTTTTCGGGCATGCGAAACTCATTGCCGGTGCCGGTTTTGCTCTGCGAAACACGGTTCCATGGGTACGGGGGTATGACGCCCCATGGTTCGGTGTCAGAGGTCAAAATGAGGGTTTTTAGTATCCTTCAGGGAAGCAAGGTTATTTTTATCTTAACATTCAAATTTCTTTCTCTTGTTGGTTTTATTTCGTAGTAAAATGATAAATGCCGATGCCACTTTTTGTTTTTCGATTAAGGCTCCGGTTTTGGAGTTATAGGGTTTGAGGTATAGCACCCTCATGGTTCCTCATCCCAAAATTAGAAAATTTATTGTGACGTCCCGGGCGTCTGAAAAGTTTCACTTGGGGGTTTTCTAGCATGGTAAACTCATTGCTCGTGCTGGTTTTGCTCTGCGACCCATGGTTCCATGGCTACGGGGGTATGACGCCCCATGGTTCGGGGTCAGAGGTCAAAATGAGGGTTTAGTACCCTTCACGGAAGCAAGGTTATTTTTATCTTAACATTCTAATTTCTTTCTCTGGTTGGTTTTATGTCGTAGTAAAATGATAAATGCCGATGCCTCTTTTTTGTTTTTCGATTAAGGCTCCGGTTTTGGAGTTATGGGGTTTGAGGTATGGCACCCTCATGGCTCCTCGTGCCAAAATTAGAAAATTACCGAATCAGAGAAAATTACCGAATTTTTTGCCAACGAAATTCTACCAGATTTGTACTCGTTAAATTTGTTCGCGATTACCGGCAAATACAATTCAGAAGCTGATCGGCATTAGATAACAGTTTTCACTGCAAATTCAAAATCGTCAAAATTCTGTACGAACACAAGGTGTAATTTTTGATACTCGCAGTCTCGCCACAGTTTTTGTAACTAAAGTAACAACTCTGCATCACAGTTTTGCATTTTAGAAGAATATATAGGTAGATGAAAAGTTTTAGTACCGTCAGGTTACTTAAAAGCATTGGGCTTAATTTAGGTGTGATTTGTTTTTTCTATATCCAGTCACAGAAATTCTAAATCTAAGGCAGTTTATTGTTGTGTTTATGTGATCAAAAATGTTGCTTACGAGCGCTAAAAACAAGTGTAAGTGATGCTGACCATTGAAGAAAGTGGTTCTGATCCTCGACACTTCACAATGAACTGTTATGACCGCCTATATATAGTTTGCAACTCGGGAGCAACTTGCCGTACTATGCAAAGGTTTCACGAATATAGGCAAATAGGCCATCTGACAGACGTTGTAATAACGAAAAAAACTAACTAGTTAGAAATCTCACTGGTGTATCCAACATTGACCTCAAAGAGATAACGCTTGTTCGAAATAAATTGCAAATTATATATCTCACTGTGTATTGCATAGACGCAACGACATACAAAAGCGACCTCATACCCCATGAGTGTTGAAGCTCCGTCCGCCTAAGGGATTTGATGGTTCCCGTGCGTGGGGGTGTTAGGGCCCAGGAGTAACTACTGAAATTTTACAAACTATAATCTTTGCCATTACTAATCCTAAATTTTCCTCTGTTCTACCGATAGTTTGCTATTTAATTGTTGAATTTTCCCAACACCTTCAGGGTTCCGTGCCTCAAGACGGGAAATTTGGCTTAGGGTGACCCAACCCTTAGGACGGTGTCCCCATCTCCCACATGGATCACTATGCCATAAGCGAGTGCATCACATAAAAATTATATGTCAAGTTTACTATACCTAAAAACTAAATAATATCAATAACTAAATATAATTTTTCAAAATAAATTTTTGTTTTGATCTTTTTATTCTGACACATTCGCGATACCGACCAATCTTCCGCTAAAAAAGCAAATTATAAAACAATATTAAATGCGCTAGCTACACGTTAATAATGCGGCGTTCACGTTAAAATGTGTACAATGTTATGATCATTTGTACCCACATAGTGTCAGGCACACTGTCGACAATCCTATGTTATTATAAATTTTTTCAAGGGTTGCCAGCTGGTGTATTGCTACTTGTCGACGGTGTCAAGCACGCCGTGTCTTATGAGTATTTTGACAGTGTGTGGCATAATCTCGTCAACATGGCTATGATCTAGAAATAAATACCAATATTTAAAAACTATACAACAGAAGTGGTTAATACACCGCATTAGCTGCGCAAGGTGTTCTTTACTGTTGATTAGCGCAAAATTTGTTGCTAATCGTGTAAACGACACGGTACCTACACAAAAATGTATTAGGTTAAGGGTGTGTCGTACAGCCTCGGAGTTGGTTTATGCTATGGATGTGACCCTGAATGTCTACATAGTAAGGTCACGACTACAGGGGACAATAGTTCCAAACAATGGGGTCATTTTAACGTGAACGCCGCATAAAGTTCATGTATATTTTTTATGAATTCATACAGCTGTAACCACAACACATATTCCATAAGTTATTAGCGACTATAATTATGCGGCGTTCACGTTATAATGTCCCCAACGTTTGGAACCTATGCATACCCCATAGTGTCAGACACATTGTCGCCAACAGGGTGTCTTAGACACCCCATGTTTTTAATAAATTTTTTGAAAGGTAGCTAGCTAGAGGTAGAGCCACATCTCGACAGTGTCAGGTACACCGCGTCTTCTTGCAGTTTTATTGAGAGTGTGCGCCATTATTTCTTCAACGTACATATGGCCTAGATCTAAAATCGAGAATTTAAATAAGCTACCCGCCACATTTTGCTAATAAACCGTATTAGCTACAAACAGTGTCCGTTATAGTTAATTCGCGACAAATTGGTAGCTAAGAGCTTGTACAACACTGTAGAGATAAAATGTAGTAGCTAGGGGTATGTCGTGCATCCTCGGCAATTGAATTACAGTATGGGTGTCAGCCTGACCGTCTATACTACAGGTGGACAAAAGTTCCAAACAGCGGGTACAATATAACGTGAACGCCGCATAATAACCAGATTTTAAATAACGCGACCGAATTTTAATCACAATTCGAGAGCGAAAGTGTGAGCTCATGGTTTCGGAAACTGAAATAGATTCTTTAATAATTTATGTGAGCCCACTTTACATGTCTACAACCACTGTTGTTCCTCTGTCAAAATTACAAACTGAATCGTGAAATATTTGCAGTCAGAATTCACAATTTAGCGAAAACGAATAGCCGAATGCTTTATCCGTATCGTAAGTTTGCCAATTTCGCACGTTTGTTCGTGTTCATCTCATGATAGGCTTAATCGCATAGCCGCGTTCATCGTCAGTAAGTGTATTAAACTATGCGTTAAAAACGCTATTGCAATCCCATTTCCAAATGTAAAACTAAATTTAACAACTACATTACGATGCTAAATCGTAAAACAGTGACCGCTAAACAACGCCCACGTGCAGTTATATCGCAAACTGTGCCTATAAACATAAGTGAAAACGTTTACACAGAACAACGCAAGTGTACGCATCTAAATCTGACTCACGCACGCAGGCATTAGCATGTTAGGATAAACAAAGCACTAAAATGAAGTACTATAATTTTGAGAACGTTCCAAAAACTTATCAGGAGTAGACAATCTGTGGACTCTGGTTTTGACGCATGCAAAGCTCAAGTATATATCTAGTATTACTGAAGTATTACTTATATAGGTAGCTCATTACTTATATAGAAAACTTATATCTAGCTCAAGTATTACTTATATAGATTAAGCAGGATACGGGTACTATTTTGCTAAAAATTATCAATCAAGCAGTCAAGCGATTCAAAAAAGACTAAAACACTAACACTACGGGCAGTCAAAGAACTTGTTAATCTTTTGTACATCGTAGTTGGTCATGCCGATTTCGTTGCCCAACTTGCGCTCATCATCTCTAAAATATTAACTTTTCATCAAACATAACAAAATCATTCTAATTGAAGTATTATATATGCAGAATAGCTAATACTATTTCTTATTTTAGACGGGACTAAAGTAGTACGACTTTTGATATGCCACCAATTCATCAAAGTGTAACATTGTTAGCTTATAAATATAGAGAAAAACATTAGCTCTAATATTATTATATTATTATAATTCCATCACCTCTTAAATATTAACTTTTCACTAAACATAACTAAATCACTATAATTGAAGGTATTAGATATGCAAAATAGCGAATACTATTTGTTATTTTAGAGGGGACTAAAGTACTACTTTTGATATGCCACCAATTCATCAAAGTGTAACGTTGTTAGCTTATAAATATAGAGAAAAACATTGGCTCTAATATTATTATATTATTATAATTCCATCACCTCTTAAATATTAACTTTTCACTAAACATAACAAAATCACTATAA
>JASANE010019399.1:0-15506 GCA_030248225.1 Trileptium ribeirensis
CTATGCTTGCTAAATTTTTGTTTGTGTCAATTGTGGACGCCTGTTTTAATAATTGTTAAACCTGAACTTAAATACGAGAGCACAGGAACAAAACTTTGGCAAACACTTGGTTAATCAATGCTTTGACATTAGATTTTAGGGATATTTTGTCGACCCACTCATCTAATTGTGTAATATCGGTACCTTTTTAAAGTTAGCTAGGTGGAGCTAATGGCTAAAAATTTGTTGGGTGCTTACTTTGCTTCTAACTCATATTACCTTCGTTTGAGACAAACGATAAGGCTTGTTTTATTGTTGTATGATTCAAATCCTTACGTGAGGTAGTTCGAGTAGTATCGTTAATTCTTCGGTAGCAGTGTTGGAATCACATAAATCTTGACACTTCGCAACGAATAATTTGTCGTCACTTTTGCGTTGAGATTTATAAACAGAAGATGTATGGCCTTTTGCAGTGATAAGTTCCAAAATTTCATACGTCTCACCGCTAACGGCTGTAAACGATATCATCATTAATTTAAGGTATGCAATTCAAAAAAGACGGCGAAATCATCCGAACAATAATTCGTTTAACACTCTACCACCAAGCAGGCAAGATTTAGATTGTTGTATTAATCGAACGTTTGAAATGTCGATATTGAGCTCTAGAAGAGAAAATACATACGAAACAATTGCAAGCGAGACATCTCATGTGTATGAGGCTCCGGTTTTTATGACAAACCACGAATGGTCAGCCTTTTCGTCATCAGATCCAGTGTATCAAGAGACAACAGAGCCAAATGAAGTTAGGTCAGTCGCTCGCACATCTACTTAGAATAGATTACGCATTGCTTGCTAGAACATTTTCCTTACTGTTTAGCTTAGCATATAAAATATATTTTTTCTAATACTGCTCCTAACTGTAACTTAGTAGTAAATTTATTAAATTTCAGTTCATCACCGTTCAGCGGTTTTTCGTCCGCAAGCGTACAACGTCCAGTTTTGAATGATAGTGATCTCTATGAACGGTTAGATATTTCAACTAGCTATTGTATTTTTAAAGTGATTTTGGTGTTTTTTGATCGAAAATTTATATTTGGAGCACTTGATATTTTGTGTTAAACTTGTTGCCCAATTAAAAATTCAACATATGATCAGCTGATTATATTACAAAAAAAATGCCTGCGTATCAAGCTTTCTGGCGTGAATTATCTATATATCTTGAGCTAAAATGCTAAAATTATCTAAGCTAAAAAATTGAGCAAGTTATTAGAAAATCTCAATGCATGTAAACGCTGAGGAATTTTTAACGAAAATGTTAATTTGTGAGTAATAAAAATTTTCAGATATCCTTGTTGCAACCAAAAAATTCAACTTTTGATTGACAAATTTTAGCTCAAAAATTCCTGCGGGTCTAGCTTTGTCTCACCGAATTACCTATATGTCTCATCGAATTTTTCAATTTTGAGTAATATTGACGGAGTTATGAGCGAAATTGAAAAATCCTAAACCTCTAAAATGTAAATATAGCAACATCGGCAAATTTTGATACAAATTTTAAAATTAAAATTGTCAGTAACAGCAAAAAACTTAACTTTTGATTGGAAAATTTTAGCTCAAAAATTCCTGCGGATCTAGCTTTGTCTCACCGAATTACCTATATGTCTGATAGAATTTTTCGCTTTTGAGTAATATTGATGGAGTTATGAGCGAAATTTAAAAAATCCTAAATTTCAATGCATAGCTACATTTAGCTACTGTGCTCAATAGTTTAAATTATAAAAGACGAAAATTTTCAGTCAAACTCGTTGCACCCAAAATTCAACTTTTGATTGACACGTTTTAGGTCAAAAATTCCTGCGGATATAGCTTTGTCTCACCGAATTACCTATATGTCTGATAGAATTTTTTCAATTTTGAATATTATTGAGGGAGTTATGAGTGAAATTTAAATATCCTAAATCTCTAAAATGTAAATATAGCAGCACCGGCAAATTTTTAAATTTAAAACTGTCAGTAACAGCAAAAATTTAACTTTTGATTGGAAAATTTTAGCTCAAAAATTCGTGCGGATCTAGCTTTGTCTCACCGAATTACCTATATGTCTGATAGAATTTTTCAATTTTGAGTAATACTGAGGGAGTTATGAGCGAAATTGAAAAATCCTAAATTTCAATGCATAGCTATATTTAGCTACTGTGCTCAATAGTTTAATTATAAAAGACGAAAATTTTCAGTCAAACTCGTTGCACCCAAAATTCAACTTTTGATTGACAAGTTTTAGGTCAAAAATTCCTGCGGATATAGCTTTGTCTCACCGAATTACCTATATGTCTGATAGAATTTTTCAATTTTGAATATTATTGAGGGAGTTATGAGTGAAATTGGAAAATCAAAAGTATTGCTATTTATGAAATGATTTTTTAAATTTGCCGTCTTTTGTATTAGCTTGAGGGTTACCTACATAACCTAGCATCCTACCCTATTTTACGTCTAGAACTGAAGCTGTTGAAATTTGCAGACCATAAAACCCATTATGTTGTTATCCTGATCGGAACTATTACCTCGGCCCCCAGCGGATAGCGCCATCTGGCCGCCCCGTGACTCTGGCTGTAGCTTCGGTAAATATTCGTTACAGGGCAACATAATTCGATTTATGGTCATTAAATTTGAACATTTCAATTGAAGACGGGAGACATCTCAGCGAGGCGTGACTCAGTATCCATAGTCCAGTTCACCTGGCAAATGCTTTAAGTAGATGTAAAAAGGTGAACAGAGCTACAGATGTGGTGAAGTTGGCATGTCTACCATTGCCTGAGGTTGCCGGAAGCATCACAGGTTTGCCTCCTGTGATGTGTTCCTGTCGAGTCCTTAGTATGTGGCTTCACAGGGGTCCTCGAGTGCACATGGTGCAAAGAAACGACAACACTCTCGCCCTGATCCACACCGTGCTGTTAGATTCATACGACCAACCTCACTTCACCACATAATTTTATTTTTGTCCGTGATACTGTATAGTCTATGTATCAATCGGACTGAAAGTGCGCCTAGCTTGCTGTGCTTCTATATAGAGATAAACTGTTGTCGTTCAGTGTCTGAAACGAACACGGAACAAGTTGTTCACAAAGGTCCTGAAATGGACAGAAATCGTAGTCGAAGAACAGCTGCTTTTATACTCTACATGTCCATTATTCATCTAAAATTACAATTTGTTATACTGGCAACAGATTTGATACATCAAGGTATAGTAACGTGCTAGATGACTATTACAATCCAAAAAATTCACCTCATTTTACAGAGATGAAGCTATATTGTATATACCAATACACCCCCCTCTATCGCCCATTTGAAAATTTCTTTTCAGACCTCAGAAGTATTTTAGTGAGAAAAGTTGTTAGTGATTTTTGACATATTTGGAAAAAAATTCATTTAAAGTATAAATGTTATGGTTTTAATTTTGCGAATTTATTTCAGTCCATGTCTTAACAACAAGCTACTGATTAGTATGTTTTTGATAGAAAGTTTTATTGAATTTATATATTTTATTACAGCGACGAAAGTTTGTCAGAACGGCTTCGACGTGTATTTGCTAATTTTGGACGAAACACTGATGCTGGTCGTAACACAACGACAGATTATTGTGTTGGCAATAGCAACGGTAAACGTCATGATAGTGGTCTTGCTAACGCTATGGAAGTTGGTGACAAAGATGATAGAAACCAAGGTGGAGGCCGCCAAAATAATGAACCTGACATAACTTTCGAGACCATTGCGACTGTACATAATAGTGCCATACACTCTACCATCGAAAACGTGGTTGGACCAACTATGAGCGACGAGTCTAATAACGATGACAGTGTGTCAATTGAGCTTGGCAATTGAGCTTTCCTTTTTTCATGCAAAATCCACGTGTTTAAAAGGTGTTATTTTTTAAAAGACGTACTTGGGTTGTGCCGTTTTGTTGTGCCTTCGCTATTAATTATTAGTTTCTGGTATGATAATTTGTCCTAATGTATCCTACTGTTGACATCAATTGATGCCTGCTCAGGAACACATTGAATATTTTTCAAAATTAGAGACAAAACATTTATGACTTGGTGAACATAGGCAAACTTTAGTGTTGCAACAGTTTATTTCAGGGGAACAAATATTCAAGGTAAAATTAGCGATTTACAACGAATTTACCTTTTTGCGCCTTCTGCCGAGTTATGTCAGCGTTCGATACGTAGCATTTGCTTCAAGTTTCAACTTCACTATTTGCGAAACATAACCTACCTTTTATACTAAATTTTTGTTTGTTTTGTTATCAGTTTAATTGCTGAGTTGAACTAAAAATAATTTCGGTACCACTCGTGATAGTTATGAAATAAAAGTATTTGACG
Source organism: Trileptium ribeirensis (assembly GCA_030248225.1). NCBI lineage: Eukaryota > Metazoa > Nematoda > Enoplea > Enoplida > Thoracostomopsidae > Trileptium > Trileptium ribeirensis. The sequence continues at coordinate 4,359 of JASANE010019399.1, forward strand.
AAATCTTTAGCATCGTACATTTCTTCGTAACAGTTCACTAAAATTATCATCATTTTCTCAGTAAACTGAAACAGCATTTATTTTGGATATATTTCGTAATCCAAAGCAAGTAATTGCTTTATCTAAAAACTACAATTTTGTCTTTAAATGTCCCCAAATATTGTTAAGCTGCTTAAAGTGTATATTAGTTAATATGATGTTGACTTATGTCTCTAAGCTGAAGCCTGGTCTATTATTCTCATCAAGATATATTGTAAATAATTGTGATTTTACAATGTACTGTTTTGTCTTATCACAAATGATGTCAACTTTATGTAGCCGCATATTGTAACCTAAATAATAATGTAACTAACAATAGTGCTAAATTTCTAATATTTTCGGATTAACTTAGCGTCAAAAACAATGTCCTGGTACCAAGTACAGGTATCCACGTTCTGGCACTTTATTCTTTTTTAATGTGTTATATAAGTGAAGAACAGCAATGGAATATTTTAATTGGTGGTTTATGTCATTTACGGTGAAAACTCCATCATCGTGTTTTTCACTATTTTTATTGCTTTCGTCATCGTTTTCTAAAGTTACGCAACGAGAAGCTGTGTTTTCTGTTTCATTATAAGTTTCAATGGCTTTCGTTACAACAAACTCGACCAACATTGGTCAAGGTCGTGTTGTTACCACCGAGGTCTCAGTTTTTTACATCGAACAGAATAAACTCGATCATTTTACGTTTCCTTGTCTTGCGACAGATCAATTATCCGCGAAACAAAAGATAAGCCTCAAGTAAGAATTTCAAAGGTATTAGATATAGTAATGCAGGAACTAATATAAGGTGCGTACGGGAATATGTTAAAATTCGCAGATGAAATCAATTCCTTTCTCATTATAAAATCACTTGTATTTTTACTCGATTTCAACTGATCCTAATTGATTCGGGTTCTTTAAACAAAACTGATTTTAATTTCATATTTATAGGTGTGGTTTCCCTCGATTAAATTCAAGTTTAGGGTAATGATTTTTAATCAAGTTGTCACTATGATATAATTATGTTCTGAAACTATTAATATACGACTAAACTTAAAATTCGTCGCTAAGTCTCCTATCTTATTTTTTGAAAAAGTGGGTTTCTTTCCTGTCTATTTCGTTGAGAAAACACAATTTTCTATTGGCGAACATCAACTGAACCGATAAAAATCACAAACAGAAAATTGAATTTTTGTTCCATACGTAGTGAGCATGATATACTACAACTACTTATGCTTGAGACCACTTTAGGTGTGTACACCTGGGTTGTTCTTTTGCCAAGTCAGTTCCCGATTGTAAAAACGGTGAACGCGAACAAATCACGATTTTCCGTTGTGCAAGCGTACACGATTTTTGATGCAGCAACGCAAAGGCTCTTTTCGCGGTCACTATTTTGCAATATAGCATCGCATTTCGCTGACAGCGTACACGTGCAAAACGCGATTACAAATCGCATTTGTCTAATATGCTATATTAAACAACCTAACCGATAGCTGTCTGATTTAAAATGTCATTTTATGAGCGCAGCTATAGTGCGAAATCAGAAAATGTGCTCGAATGTATTTCATTGCATAGCCCATGTTCGCGTTCACAAAAATTCAAATACCAATGGCAAAAATGTGAACGCGAATTTTGCATGAATTATGCACGCAATTTTTGACAAAAGAACAATCCTGGTGTACGCACCTTTCACGCATTATGGTTAGCGAAGTCATTTTACGTTTACTCGCACATTACATGTGTGTTGATATCGCGATTATCGTCGCGTTAGCCACATGTCGCGTTTGTATAGCTAGGTAAAATCTAAATTTGTGTGCGGTCATTTTGGTTTTCCTTCATGAGTTGATTTGAGAATCGAACATTTGATATGAAAATATCTAACTTCTGTCCAAAAATCATTGTATTGTCCGTAAAGTATGCTGTTAAATTTTATCAGCAGTGTTTATTACCTTCGTGATCAGGATGTGTCCTCATGTCATCGTTTTCCCTCCAACTACCATTGGACGTATAGTTCACTAAACTCGAGAAATATATAGTCATTTTTTGTATAATTTTCACAACTTTATAGAAAAAAGCATAATATATTATAAGCAGCAGCATATAGTTGTGCGTTTTAGAAATATTGACTATGTCCAAATGGAAGTTTGGGACGACGATGGTGCAAACGAATTTATGTTCTTTTTTGCAATATATTATGGTTCTATTTTTGTTTGATTGTTTCGATTATTTAAGTTGAGTAATTTTTTACGCTAGTCGGGAATTCGCCGACATAGACACTTGGAATGATATATACATTACGCCTTTGCTAATGAAATACACAGAAATTTATTTCCTACTGTGTGACGTTAGTAGGTTGCAACCTTACCCAAGAGTGATTTCATGTTCATGAAATAATTTTCATGTAAAAATGAACGTTTACGAAATTATATGTCTTAAATTGTGCTACCAGAATTGGTTATAGTAGAAAATTAGTGATTTCTAGCCACCCTCATAACTGCTGCGTTTGCAACATTTGTAGAATTGAATGTTTTAAAATTTACCTTTTAGCTCATCAATGCAAATGAACGGAACATTTGGTATTTACGCAAACGCATTTTTGGTTCCTGCTCAGGCGATGGCTCATATATTCGCACAGCTTGAGCCGAATGCGCAGGTTTTTACTAAAGGAGTCGAACAAAAATTGTTTCTGGAACACTTCATTGGAGATCAACCATTCCAAGTGATAGATTTAACAGAGAATGATGTGCCTAGTTACCGAAAACTTGAAAAATATATTTGGGCAGATTGTTGTTTTTATCATCAGAACAGACCTTTAACGCAGCAGAGATTCTGTTCCTTGTTCCGGCTGAAAGTATTACTAAACTTTTTAGCCATAGCTGCTTATTTCTAGTATGCTCAAAGCATACAGCATGTACTTTATTATATATGTAACAAAGGTAACCCTCAGGGGCGGCGCTATGTATGATTAGAAAAAAGAACAGATTGGAGCAGGAGTTCTCGGTGGTAAAAACAACCAATAACCGCCTCCCGGAATAAGGATTAATTTATGTCTGATAGTTTAAAAGCACCTATTTAAACATCGTCATTTAATATTTAGCAGTTTAGTTTTGAGGTGTTGCAAAAATCCTGCGCTTTTCATTTAATACCTAACAACCTGTGATGATGTATATAACGTTGATTTGTTATCCTCATCATATATTCACCATGTTGGAAAATCAATAAAGATTTTTTCGACTAAAAGTGAAAGCCTTCAATGCTTTCAGTTTGTGTTTTTGTTCTGTTAATTATATTTTGGTCCCCTCGATAAAATTTATCGTGGTGATTCAAGAGACGTCTTCAGAACAAAAAGACAAATAAGCCTTAATAAATTTTACTGGCTGCTCAATGTGTGTTAAGCAATGTATCTAGAGCGTTTATCGGTATTTATTGAGACATGAAGATTAAAGGCCGTGCCCAATGCAAGCATTAAAATAGCCTGATATCCTATCAACATATTTGGTATTATTATAGCTTTGGCGATGGCAAATATGGTAGTTGGGATTTTGATAGTATAATGTAGCCTTGGCGAACATCACACAGCGTTTTCATAGTGTTTGCATGTTTGCAAACGACATCGCACTTGGCGTTTCTGATAGTATATTATAGCTTTGGCGATGGCAAATATGGTAGTTGGGATTTTGACAGTGCATTTTAGGTTTGGCGACAGGGAATTGTGCTCATTGCATAGCATTTGGGCAACCTTACTAAAAATGTTGTAGATAGCAATGATGAAAAACACATCGTATGTTTTTTGAAATTTTCAAAAAAATACCCTAATAATTGTTTCTGTTATAGCTCAAGTTTTTTTGACGAACGGTTTTTTTGTGGAAAATGTTCAGCGAATTGACGTTGGTGGCAATTATACAAACGATTTTTTGTGGAAAATGTTCAGTGAACAGACGTTGGTGGCAATTATACGACCGAATTTTTTGTGGAAATGTTCAGTGAACAGACGTTGGTGGCAATTATACGACCGAATTTTTTTGTGGAAAATGTTCAGTCAACAGACGTTGGTGGCAATTATACGACCGAATTTTTTTGTGGAAAATGTTCAGTCAACAGACGTTGGTGGCATTTCTTGCGATTGATCAATTAGATCAAATTGTAAGCATAAATGGTTTTAATGTTTAATGCTAAACACTACCAAACATTAATGAAGTATTGTTGTATGAATATTGGGAAAAAATGACTCTTTTTGGTAGTGTAGTTGCATGACTATCTCGAAAAAATAAGACCCCCTTTTGTTGACAGCCGTTTTGTGGTGGATCACTCGATTGTTTGTCAAATTACAACGCACGTTTTTGAAGAGCTTTGACATCTTTTACGAGGTTTCTGAAAAGGTGCTCTGATGCGTTCGAATGTTTGTCAAAACACAACGTACGTTTTTGAGGATTCTGAAAAGGTACCACTTGGGACCACAAAAACGGCTGTCACCAAAAGGGGTCTTATACTACTTATGACTTACATAAAAGTGGCAAAAGTTGACTATTTTGGTTATCGTACTCAGGAACTCCAAAAACCTATAGACACATTCTAATATGACTTACATAAAAGTGGCAAAAGTTGACTATTTTGGTTATCGTACTCAGGAACTCCAAAAACCTATAGACACATTCTAATGACTTACATAACAGTGGCAAAAGTTGACTATTTTGGTTATATATTAGGAAATCCAAAAACCTATAGACACATTCTAATGTCCACTTACATAAAAGTGGCAAAAGTTGACTATTTTGGTTATAGTAAGAACCAAAAACCAAACACAAAAACACAAAAAGGCAAAAGAAATCCCCAAAACAAAACCAAAACGTACTCAGGAACTCCAAAAACCTATAGACACATTCTAATATGACTTACATAAAAGTGGCAAAAGTTGACTATTTTGGTTATCGTACTCAGGAACTCCAAAAACCTATAGACACATTCTAATATGACTTACATAAAAGTGGCAAAAGTTGACTATTTTGGTTATCGTACTCAGGAACTCCAAAAACCTATAGACACATTCTAATGACTTACATAAAAGTGGCAAAAGTTGACTATTTTGGTTATCGTACTCAGGAACTCCAAAAACCTATAGACACATTCTAATGACTTACATAAAAGTGGCAAAAGTTGACTATTTTGGTTATCGTACTCAGGAACTCCAAAAACCTATAGACACATTCTAATATGACTTACATAAAAGTGGCAAAAGTTGACTATTTTGGTTATCGTACTCAGGAACTCCAAAAACCTATAGACACATTCTAATGACTTACATAAAAGTGGCAAAAGTTGACTATTTTGGTTATCGCACTCAGGAACTCCAAAAACCTATAGACACATTCTAATGACTTACATAAAAGTGGCAAAAGTTGACTATTTTGGTTATCGTACTCAGGAACTCCAAGAACCTATAGACACATTCTAATGACTTACATAAAAGTGGCAAAAGTTGACTATTTTGGTTATCGTACTCAGGAACTCCAAAAACCTACAGACACATTCTAATAACTTACATAAAAGTGGCAAAAGTTGACTATTTTGGTGCCGAGATTTACCAAAATTTGCTCCGCCAAAGTCCCGCAGGGTTATAACACAAGCAGTATAGGTGTAAACCAACTTGTTTAACAGGTGAAATTACCCTATAGCCCCATCCTTCACTCAACAAAAAAATCTTGCTTTGCATAAATTTTGAAATTTGCACTAATTTGAATAGTGTTAAACTTGGTCTCAAAACTAGAAAATCTGACAAAAAATGCATTAGAGCAAATTGCGGCCTCTAAGGCAGGATTCTAACACCATTTTTGGGTGCGATGCCTCTGGCAAGAGTTATAATCTAAAATCTCGGATGACCCCAAATAACCGAAATGAAAAAAGCCTCATTCATGTCGGCTTTGTGAAAATTTAACTAGAAAAGCAGCAGCGCATTATATGGTACTTTTTGGCTCCTTTTTCCGAAGCTTTTTGAGCGAAACACAAAAATACAATCCCGTTACTAATCCACTGGCCGTAGACAACTGTCCGTCATAATCCCTGACGTCCTACACAAGAGGGTCGACATCAGGTGTCCTTGCATACCAATTTTCAAAACTCTTCGCTTTGCGAGTGCTACCAAACGGTTAATAGTTGTGCACATGTCAAACTAGCAAAACGGCGTAGCCAGATGAGCGAAACTAACCTCGCAATTGTTAACATTGTGTAACTTATCGCGACACAATTTCAGAAAGAGCACACTCCACTGGTCATCTTGCTGAATCATTCTGAAACAAAAAAGTTTATTATTGCCTTTGATTGAGTCTTTTGAACGGAGAGAGCCAGACTCTTAGTGGCCAAGCTAGTCGACATGATGAAAACTCGTCTGTTATTAGATCCTTGAGGAGTTACCTAAAACCGTTGGAGACACCAGTCGTGGTGGAACTACATTTTTTGAGCGGAGCGACGGCATTAGTAATATGAACGTACTCAATGTCTTGGGAATATATTATTACCTAGACAACAATGAGTAAATGAAAGAATAGTTTTATTCCGTTCGAACGAAAAGCAAGACAAAGGAAGTCACGTGGCTTATACAGCATGGTGATGAATGGCAATCGAAGCAAAACGCAATTAATAGTTGCTACTCGCCATACTTGAAAACCCCAGGGTATATGCCGTTAAAACGACTCTACGACCAATAATTAAGCTGCTATGAGCTTAATTAGTTAATTAGCTAATTAGCTTAATTAATGATAAAATTGGCAAGTTGCCAAACTTCTAAAATATCAGGTGCACATCATCACATGATAAGCTTTCAAACAAAAAAAAGTTTTTTGAAATAGGTTCAGTGGTTCTTGAGATCCATGAAAGTCTAACGGACGAACGGACATTGACTTTTTTGCTCCCAGACAGAAAATAAAAACGCTACACTCGGTCGCCTCGCTTCGCTCGGCGACCTCGCTCCGCTCAATGACAAAAGAACATCAACTTCACCTATGACCGACCTCAGTGTGTTTTTGGTGACCAATTGGAAACATTCTGAACCGAAAGCGCCGAAAATCGGGTTGGTCACAAATGGACTGTAATTTGGTGATTAAGAAAAAAATTTCGGCGCATTCAGTCATCACTATCACCGCATTGCTGGCAATATTTAATTATGTTCTCAATTTGAAACGCCGTGACAATTATGCTTCATAATCCGTGAAATACCTGTAGAAATGAAACTTACCGAACAAGTTGTCCAACAGTTGGTTCATGCCACAAATCGACAAAATCACTAATCACGTCCGCTACAAAGCGGCGATAATCCGATGAGTCTGCCACGGTGGTGGTCATTGGAATGTCTTGATCCAGCGCCGACTGAATCTGAAACAAATGATAAACAAGAGATCACCCATTTGACATTTTGTCCCACTTATTTCAGAAACGGTAGCTGAAACGCTCTAATTCGGAAACCTATTTTTCAATTAATTGAGCAACGACCCTAGCGTACCGAGTTAATATGTTTCAAGAAAATCTGTTGCATTCTCGATATTTGCCTATCGTACATCTCGGAAAAAAACGTGAAAACACGTTCACTAAATCGTTCCCGGTCACTCGATGACTGGCATTTCTGGCGCGTACTGTAGTTGTTTATGTCTTTAGATATTGATGAACTTATCAGTGAATTGGAAACACAACTGAACTGCTAGTAGTCATCAGGTACAGATGTCTTCATTGCTGGGATAAATTCTCAGAATGAGTAATGAACGACTGGTCGACCAAATGACGCTCGCTGAACATGCAGGTGACCGGGAACGATTTAGTAAACGAACATCTTTTAGCGTTTTTTACGAGATGTAACAATAGGCAAGATATGAGGATGCAACAGATTTTTTTCTTGAAACATATTAGCTCCGAGTACGCTGGTCATTGCTTCAATTAATTGAAAAATAGGTTTTCCGAATTAGAGCGTTTCAGGGTCGTTTTGTGATAAGTGGGACGAAAAATGTCAAATAGGTAGATTCTCTTGTTTATCATTTGTTTTTAATTCAGTCGGCGCTGAATAAGAATATTTCCAATGACCGCCGCCGTGGCAGAAATTTCCATCGAATTATCGCCGCTTTGTAGCGGACGTGATTATGATTTTGTCGATTTGTGGGCATCGAACCAAACTGTTGTCAAACTTAAACTATTTCGGTAGTTTTCATTTCTACAGTTATTTTTGCACGGATTATGAACAGTAAGTGTCACGGCGTTTCAAATTGAGAACATAATTAAATATTGCCAGCGATGCGGTGATAGTGATAACTAGCCAAAAAGTTTTCTTTAATGCGCCCAAATTACAGTCCATTTGTGACCAACCGATTTTCGGCGCTTTCAGGTACAGAATGTTCCGATTGGTCACCAAAAACACACTACAAGGTGGGTAATAATGAAATTAATGTTTTTGTGTCGTAATTTGAGCGGGAGAGCGAGGGGTCGCCCCCGGAGCGGAGCAATATGGTAATTTTTATTTTCTGTCTGGGAGCAAAAGTCAATGTCCATTTCAGTTCAGTTTTGGTTTTCATGGATCTCAAGAACCACTGAACCTATTTCAAAAAAAGTTTTTTTGTTTGAAAGCTATGCATGTGATGATGTGCACCCTGAGATATTTTAGAAGTTTGGCAACTTGCCAATTTTATCATTAATTAAGCTGATTAGCCAATTAACTAATTAAGCTCGTGGCACTGAGATATTGGTCGTAGAGTCGTTTTAACGGCATCCTGCCTCAGACTTCAAGATCATGGCGATCACAAATTCCCATCGTTTTGTTTCGATCATTCATCACCATGCGCGCGCGTGACTTCCTTTGTCTTGCTTTTCCTCAAACGGAATAAAACTATTCTTTCATTTACTCATTGTCTAGGTAAATTGATCTGCTCCAAGACATTGGGTCTCCTCGTCTCTCATCCCTCGCTCCGCTCAAAAAATGTGAGTTCCACGACTGGTGTCTCCAAACGGTTTTAGGTAACTCCTCGAGGGACGTGACGGGACGAGATTTTCATCATGTCGACTAGCTTGGCCGTGAGATTCTGCGTTCTCCGTTCGAAGACTCAAATACAAAGGCAATAATAAACTTTTTTGTTTCGGATTCGGCGAGATGGCCCCCTGGAGTGTGTACTCTTTCTGAAATTGCCTGTCGCGATAAGTTACACAATGTTCGATTGCGAGTTTAGTTTCGCTACAATCTGGCTACGCCGTTTTGCTAGTTTGACATGTGCACAACTATTAAGCATTATAACTCGCAAGAACAAAGTTTTTGAAAATTGGTATGCAAGGACACCTGATGTCGACCCTTGTGTCAAAAACGTCACAGATTTATCAGAACAGGTGTCTCCCGCCAGTGGATTAGTAACGATATTATTTTTGTGTTTTCGCTCGAAACTTTCAAGGAAACCGTATAATGCGCTGCTGTTTTTCTAGTTAAACTTTCACAAAGCCGACATGAATGAGCTTTTTTCATTTTAATTTGGGGTCGTCGAGATTTTAATTGAGCTCTTCCCGGAGGCGTGTCGCGCCAAAAAATGGTGTTCCAGTAGTACCCTAGAGGCCGCAATTCTAATGCATTTTTTTGTCAGATTTATTCATTTTGAGACCAATTTGACGCTATTCGAATTCAGTCGAATTTCAAAATTTATCCGAACAAATTTTTGTTGGTGGAATGAGCTATAGGGTAATTTCCACCTGTTAAACAATTCGTTACAGTGTAACCCTCGGGACTTTGGCGGAGCAATTTTTGGTAAATCTAGAGGCACAAAATAGTCAACTTTTTATCCGCTTTGTGTAAGTTATTCAATGTTATCCCTAGGCTGGAGTTCTGAGTACGAATAACGAAATAGTCGACTTTTGCCACTTTTATGTAAGTCATTCAAATGTGTCTATGGTTCTTGGGGTTCCTAGTACGATAAGAGACCAAAATAGTCAACTTTTGCGGCTTGAGTCATTAGAATGTGTCTATTATAGGGTTTTTGGATAAGATGCGATAACCAAAATCGTCGACTTTTCGCTTTTATGTAGTACCCTTGAATGTGTCTGTAGGTTTTTGTGGAGCCCTGATACAATAACCAAAATAACAATTTTGCCGCTTTTTATGTAGTCTCAAATGTGTCTGTAGGGTTTTTGGAACCCCTAGATTTGGGATAACCCAAAATAGTGAACTTGCCGCTTTGTGTGATCGTAAAATGTGTATTATGGGTTTTTGGAGCCTAAAGTGAATAACCAAATCGTGACTGCACTTTTATGTGGTAATTTCAAAATGTGTATAATTTTTGTAAAAATTATGGGGTGGATAACACGAAATCGTGATTTTTCCGCTTTGAATGTGGTGGTGTTCTCAATGTGTATTAGGTTTTTGGAGTTCCTGAGATTGCGGAGTGAGCCAAAATAGTCAACTTTTGCCATTTATGTAAGTCATTAGAATGTGTCTATAGGTTTTTCAAACCGTAATTCAATAACCAAAATAGTCAACTTTTGCCACTTTTATGTAAGTCATATTCAATATGTCTATAGGTTTTTGGAGTTCCTGAGTACAATAACCAAATAGTCAACTTTTGCCACTTATGTAGTCATCTAAAATGTGTCTATAAGGTTTTTTGAATTGATTACGATAACCAAAATAGTCAACTTTTCGAGAGTTTATGTAGTCATTAAATATGTATAGTTTTTTGAAGTTATAAATACAATAACAAAATCATCAACTATGCACCTTTGTTAAGTCATTAGAATGTTGTATAGGCTTTTGGAGCCCCTAATTACAAACAATAACCAAAATAGTCAACTTTTTGCCACTTTTGTAAGCCGGGTCTCAAATGTGTACTATGACTGGAGTTCTGAGTACAATAACCAAATAGTACAACTTTTGCCACTGTTATGTAAGTATTCAATGTGTCTATAGGTTTTTGGAGTTCCCTGAGTACCAATAACCAAAATAGTGAGAACTTTTCCGCTTTTATGTAAGTCGTAGAATGTGTCTATAGGTTTTTGCGAAGTTCCCTGAGTACGAATAACCGAAATAGTCAACTTTTGCCATTTATGTAAGTCATATTAGAATGTGTCTATCCAAAGTTCTCCTGAGTACAATAACCAAAATAGTCAACTTTTGCCACT
>JASANE010019401.1:0-17644 GCA_030248225.1 Trileptium ribeirensis
ACAAAATTGGAGAATTGAGTATAATTAGGATAATAAAATTAAGTATTTTAAAGAGATTACGTTAGCTAAAATAAAAAAATTCTAATTTATCTTAGTAATTTAGTAAATACAAAAATAAACGGGATAATGCCAAGCCCCCCATCCCGCATAACAAAGTGGGTGACATAAAATTTTTAAGCTTAATTGTGAACTAGAGCTAAGCTTACGCCTAGATCTATTTTAGGTTTTGAATTAGGCTTGGCCTTAGCCGTACAATAAGACAAAATTTCTAGGCTTCATTGTGAACCAGGGCTAAGCTTAGGCCTAGATCTATGTTAGGCTTTGACTTAGGCTTGGCCTTAGCCGTACAATAAGAGCATCATTATGATCCAGGACTAAGCTGGGGCCTAGATTTATGTTAGACTTTGAATTAGGCTTGGCCTTAGCTGTACAATAAGACAAAATTGTTATGCTTCATTGTGAACCAGGGTTAAGCTTGGGCCTAAATCTATGTTAAACTTTGAATTAGGCTTGGCCTTAGCCGTACAATAAGACAAAATTTTAGGCTTCATTGTGAACCAGGGCTAAGCTTGGGCCTAGATCTATGTAAGGCTTTGAATTAGGCTTGGCCTTAGCCGTAAAGAGACAAACCATTATATGATTATTCGAAAGGGGGAACAGGATCCAATGAGCTATACAAATCGCCTAAACGATCATAAATTTTTATTAAAAAAATTGAAATATGATCAGCTAATTTCATTCAGCAAAAAATCTAAATGTTACACAATGTTTTATCATTCTCAGTGTCCACGTAACTTTCCAAAATTGTTTGGTCCAATGTCTTCAAAGTTGGAAAAATCCTTCTTTTGACTTCATATAGACTTTTTCATATTCTTCAGTCATTATTTTATGAAATATATCATCAATATTTCAAGATATTATGTTTTCCAAACGTTTAGAATTTTCAATTCTATTTATTGATGCTTTTAGGGTTTACGGAAGAGACAATGTAATGATTTCAGGCAAAGCTTTGTCTGATGGAAGTAAACTGAATGATGGAAAATTGAGCCAAAATAAACCCAATCAAACCTTCAAAATCCTTCAAAAGTTAACGCTCAAACGCAAATAAAACCATTTCTATTAGAGTTTTAACATTGGAACAAACAGAAACAATAGGATAAAATGATTCAGACCATAGTACTAGTCTGTCTCTGCTCAATAGTGTTAGATTAACCAGTTTATTGCTAAACTGTCGGCAAAAATAGATACAGTTTTAAACGGAAAATATGTTGAAATAGTTTAATACATTATCACAACCTATTGAAATTTATAATGAGAAGGGTTAGTGGTTATCCACATAAGCGGGATGACTGGGAACAGCGTCCTCAGACAATCTCTCCCACCAATATTTTAACTATCCGACTGAGCCCCACTTTTTATTCTAGAGGCTCAAATCTAGACCCTCATATTTTAAGCCTTTTGTAATCTAAGTAATAAGAAATATTTTTTTAAGTATAGATGAATTCCTAACTATCTGATACCACCATCTGTAGCCTTGATTTGATGTAAGCAAAAATAATAATTGAAATATTCATTTTCCGTTCTGGATGGTTTTGCCTGTCACTCACTGAAACGTTTAAAGCAAGAAGCAATTTTGTTGGTGCTAGCGATCACAGTTTTTGAATTACCAGAACGATATATATGGTTTTAGGTTTAATTATTTCCAATTCCAAAAAATTACCCACACATATATATCCACCAGATGACGATATACATATAATGAAGGCATTTCATCCTGGCGCAACAATGTATCCATAGATTTGTCGATGAAGTTCCAATATCTTGAAGACAATCATTTAAAATGTCCAAATATATATACCTGACCATCGAGAAATTAAAATATCGACATTGGATTATTTCAATAGAATTACGTATAAGTCTAACAATGCCAATCGATTCATAACATAATAACAGAAACGCCACAACAGGAACAACGAGGTTACCCTGGGACTTGGTGACCAAATGAGGGCTATTTCTCTCTAGAACAACCCCAAATAGCATACTGGGCGTTCGCCCCTTATAATAACCGTGGAAAAAGTTTACGTCGAACGTTTAAGCAATATGATTTGGGGTAAAAAAGAAAGTATGAAAAAGAATATAGAAATGACATTGCGCAAAAAAAGAAACAAACTATAACGCAACATATAAATAGAATGGGAACTTCCTGAAAGCCAATGTTACCCACTCGTATTTAAGAAGGATTTTATTGCAAGCATTACCCACGGTTTAATGGAAAGAATTCTTTAAGTGTAAAGTAAGAAATTCCTGAGCGGCGCACAGAATGCAATTCAGAAGCAGATTTGAGGCGGATCGATGTGGCAGATTCAAATCGAATTGAGATAGATTCAAAAGTTAGGAAGGCGCTAGACAAAAATTGCAGAGCCGCTTTATAACTACTCGTTTATAGTCGAATAATGGATGCCCTTGTCAACTCCCATCTCTGTCTTGCTGTGCCCCCCCTGTACAGAGGTTCCGAAACGAAACAAATGTCCATGTGACAAATCAAGCGTTTGCTAATGCATGCATATAACTGCGGTGGTGTAAAATATTTATTTATTTTACCCATAACAGGGCATTGAAATCTAAAAAAAAGTCCATTTTCCTGGTATTTCACACCGGCAAGGTTTGGTCCGACATCGTATGTTCAGAGCAATCAATAAGTAGCAATCAATATTTGGATCAACAAATTCATATCAACTACACAAGCAAAATAGACCAACACCAGGGTCGGATCCAGAAATTTCTGATGGGAGCGGGTTTGTAAAATTTTTTCGACTATTATTTAGCTTAAATATTTTTCATTTTTCCGCATATTTCACGTCTGTGTGGAATGGTAATACTCTGACGGGTAGAAAGAACTCCCGTAGCCCCAGTGCTGTACCGCCGTTTGACCAACACGTCTGTCTCTAGTCATTATTTCCGCTGAGTGTTTGAAAAAAGAAACTATCGTTGCTTCTATTTTGAAACGCTAATTAAAAACTTTAATTAAAATTACATTCTCACCAACCACCACGAGCCTCGGATATATACACAAAAGATTCAAATGTGTTACAGAAATGATTCATTTGGGGAATGGGCGTTTGGTGTTTGACTGTCAAATGTTTCAAACTAGCCAGCGTTTGGTGTTTGCCTGCCAAATGTTTCAAACTAGCCAGCGTTTGGTGTTTGACTGCCAAATGTTTCAAACTGGCCAGCGTTTGGTGTTTGACTGCCAAATGTTTCAAACTAGCGCCAGCGTTTGGTGTTTGACTGCCAAATGTTTCAAACTAGCCAGCGTTTGGTGTTTGACTATCAAATGTTTCAAACTAGCCAGCGTTTGGTGTTTGCCTGCCAAATGTTTCAAACTAGCCAGCGTTTGGTGTTTGACTGCCAAATGTTTCAAACTAGCCAGCGTTTGGTGTTTGACTGTCAAATGTTTCAAACTATCCAGCGTTTGGTGTTTGAATGTCAAATGTTTCAAACTAGCAAGAGTTTGGTGTTTGCCTGACAAATGTTTCAAACTAGCCAGAGTTTGGTTTTTTACTGTCAAATGTTTCAAACTATCCAGCGTTTGGTGTTTGACTGTCAAATGTTTCAAACTAGCCAGCGTTTGGTGTTTGCCTGCCAAATGTTTCAAACTAGCCAGCGTTTGGTGTTTGACTGCCAAATGTTTCAAACTAGCCAGCGTTTGGTGTTTGCCTGCCAAATGTTTCAAACTAGCCAGCGTTTGGTGTTTGACTGCCAAATGTTTCAAACTAGCCAGCGTTTGGTGTTTGACTGCCAAATGTTTCAAGCTAGCCAGCGTTTGGTGTTTGTCTGCCAAATGTTTCAAACTAGCCAGCGTTTGGTGTTTGACTGCCAAATGTTTCAAACTAGGCAACGGTGATTTTTTATATCATTTTCTCAAACAAAAATAGTATCCCATGCCCGCTTGAACTAGTATTTCGTATAATGTTAAACAAGGCTTTGCGGCGAATTAAAGCTCGAGCGTTTGCGTCCGAACCCTGTGATTTAACCACTACACTATTTAGGACGTGTTTCTCGTTTCCTTAAAATACCTTACAGACCGTGCGAACGGCATCGCACGCACAACCGCATGCCGTACCATAAACATAACCACTGCGTCGCATCGCGTCGCAATGTTCGTTGTTACAAATGTGTGACTCTATACGGGAAAGGGTTAACGGTCAGCTCAGCTATAAAATGAAATATTTTACTTCCATTAATCCAGCTTTTTACTTAGCGATCCATTTGATCTCGATTTCAGTGCTGTATTCAAGGGTCGAAGAACAGGAATGGGATAACGAGCTGTAGTTTATGAAGCGAAGACGCCCCTACGGTGGGCACAGACGACTACGGGTTGATAATCATTCACAACGGCTACTGAAATCCATTATATTTAAAAGCAACGGAGTCAGCGATCAATCTACTAATAATATACTCGAACAAAATATATTGATTAAAATCTATTATATTGTATTGGCACATGAAATGAATAAATGTTCAGCAGCAAAATGAACATACGAAATTAAGAAAAATGTCGCTGAACCGTAAAGGCGTGTTCATACGCTCAAACTTTTTGCTCAAATTTTGATCAAAATTTGATGGTGATTTTTAAATAAAAATTGTGATATTTTAAAATTTGAGATTAATATTTGAGCTCAAACTTTTTCAGGCAATACATCTCGTCCATGATTGGCTACAGGAATATTCATGAAAAGTTTGAACAGCGTTCACACGTTCAAACTTGATAAAAATGTAAAAAATATGCTTTCAAATTTTGATCAAAATTTTATCAAAATCTGAGCTCAAATTTTGATCAAAATTTGAGCAAAAAGTTTGAGCGTGTGAACACGCCTTAAGTGAACCAATGTACAATTATGTGCAATCTTCACACAACCCTAACTTAACAAACGATCGTGCTAGCATCAAGCTACCTTTAAAACCCAAAGTACACATATGTTTGCGATGCAGTTCGTGCACGCACTTCTGTATGAAAGACGCATTAATGCAGTTTAAAATGAACAATTTGGTAATTTAGATATCCACTATATTTAACCATATAAATATTCGTGCATAAGATGTTACTGCGTTTTAGTATACAATTTATGCTCATGTATTAAGCTATAGATAACGCCGTCTACTTGATGCAGTGTTGTTTGAACGACCCAAGGGTAGTTAAACAGGGTTATCGACAAAATCAGTACCTGCCGTACGCCTGATTTAACATTAAAAGGTCTTTACAGACTGTCATCAATGCGTACACGACAATATGATGTCTCGAATAGTGTTTGTATTAGCGAAAGAAGCTTGGCTGGGATTCCGTTGGAGTCCATTAGTTTGTACAGCGACTGACGGTGGACGAGATCAAAGCCAGGCTTGAAGTGGACAAGTACAACTGCGACAGATCTTCGATACTTGTGCAGGTGTTTTGGCACTGTTTTGATCTAAAGTCCTGCGTAATGGACGAGAACTTCACATTGATGTTCCCTAACGAGAATTTCGCGATGGTTTTTGAAACGGTCAGCGATGACTGCTTCCAGCATTTTAAAGGCGGTGTTCATAAATAAATGCCGCGGTAGTTGGAGCAGTCCAACCTAACTCCGTTTTTGTGGAAAGGGATGATTATAACTGTCCTCCAACTGTCAGGGATCTCCTCTTTCTCCCAGATGTCGCGGGGCAGCACATACATATAGCTGAGTGGTTAGCTCGTCCGATAACTTATTGTAGTTAGGCGGAATGGCGTCTTCACCTTGTGCTTTTCAACTGTGGAAATCTCTTTAACAGCCTTTAAAACTTCATGTATTGATGGAGGAGAGTAGCTAACTTCTTTGCTGCAAAATCCACAAAAGTTGACCTCAGTGTCTTTCAGTGTGTTTTCTGGTTGCGTGCGATTCAGCAGATTATCGAAGGGCTCCCACCAGCGTCCAAATCGGGCTGTTTCGGTCATGAGACTGTTACCGGACGTATCGCGAATAACGCCTTTGCTAGCATCGTGAAATCATGTTCTAATTAGTTTATATAGATTCGACTCATTATTTCCTGATGCTGCTTTGTGCATATCATCAGCGAGTTCGACGAAGTGCTTGTTTTGTCAATCTGTATGTTGCTGGCTAAGCTTTACTTGAGCTGTACTGCGGTGCTTTGCAATGACTCAAGTCGGATACTTGTTCAAGAGTTCCCGCGTTGAGCTCGGTTACACGCCCAAGGTGCGCTGAAAATTTTGTTAACTAAAGGAGAAAAAATTGGATGAAGAGTGGAATAAATAAGGATTAAATCGGCAAATATGGGTCTGCGACGGTGGAGGTGGTGGAGAAAGGAGCGGATGGAGGAACGGGAATCCGTCAGCTTTTTAGCAACCCCTGATGACCTCCCCTCGTCGCACCCTCCATCCCCCTGAGATTTCGGAGCTCGCCCATGTATGCTGTACATATTCTATCATGCCACTTACAGCTCATGGCGCAATGATCCCTGGAAATTCCTGTCAGACGCCGAAAACGATAGAGAAGCTTGGAATGATGACCGACGTGGAACCACCCTGCAACTGCAGTGTCAGATGAATTAACACCCATTTTTTCTGAAATTAATTCGAGAACAGCCACAGTTGTACCATCGAAATCATATGATTTCGATGGCACAGCTATGGCTGTTCTCGAATTAATTTCAGAAAAAATCGGTGTAAATCCAGTCGATTTATTTCATTTCAATTTAATGGCGTGCACTAGATTTTGTCTAATTTGAAATAAAATTCGAGTGCCTGAATTGATTTAAGTGATCACTTTTACCGTATCGCTACACAAATCATACATACTACCTGGATAATCCGCAAAATATAGGCTATTTTTGCTCCAAAGCCAGAAGGACACTAGGCAGACACGCGTCGCCACCGGAAAGCCTATTCTTCTAATCTTCTGACAAACCTAGCAACTATTTTGTTTCAAAATCAGAAGCAGACAACGCGTGGCCACCGGAAAGCGTATTCTTGTAATCTTCCAACAAGCGTAGCAATTATTTTTGTTCCAAAATCAGAAGCATACAACGCGTCGCCACCGGAAAGCGTATTCTTGTAATCTTCCAACAAGCGTAGCAACTATTTTTGCTCTAAAATCAGAAGCATACAACGCGTCGCCACCGAATATCTTATTCTTCTTACCAGTCCGGTAAAACCCCACATTAGTAGTACAACGACGAAAAGGCTGGCCCACAAATTGCCAGCTAATTGCTTTCTTCACAAAACGGTCCCCAAGCGTGTGTCACATAAAAAATAAACAGAAGCAATAATTTCTTTATGCGGCAAAATGTCAAAGCAAATCCAAAAAATGATTTAGATACGTGGTAGGTATTTTTAGTTGTCCCGATGGTAAAAAGCCAACCATTTGTATAATTGTATTGTCGTAATGAAAATATTAGTCAAACCAGCGGCTTTCTTATAAAGCTTTCTTGTTCCAAGAATTATTAAAATTTCTTAGAGCGCTGAATTTTTAGTGTCGCAAAACAAAATATACAACGTGCTAATTGATAATTATGCTATTAGCTGAAATAATGTCTCTGAGTGATGACAATGAATACAACAATACAAACAAATTTCGGCAATGTATAAATAACTAAAATAAACCAGAAACACAGTTGTAAACGTTTTTAATACTTTAACCTGGCCTGTCTTGCTACGTGAGTGTAGTACGGCTAAATTCAAAAACTAATACAGACACTAGTTAGATTTCAAAGCCGGAACTTAACTTTATGCAGACATTCAACAGAATGAAAGACAAGCGACTGAGTGAGCAGTAGAGCTAAAAACGTGCCTTGCTACGTGAGTGTAGTACGGCTAAATTCAAAAACTAATACAGACACTAGTTAGATTTCAAAGCCGGAACTTAACTTTATGCAGACATTCAACAGAATGAAAGACAAGCGACTGAGTGAGCAGTAGAGCTAAAAACGTGCCTTGCTACGTGAGTGTAGTACGGCTAAATTCAAAAACTAATACAGACACTAGTTAGATTTCAAAGCCGGAACTTAACTTTATGCAGACATTCAGCAGAATGAAAGACAAGCGACTGAGTGAGCAGTAGAGCTAAAAACGTGCCTTGCTACGTGAGTGTAGTACGGCTAAATTCAAAAACTAATACAGACACTAGTTAGATTTCAAAGCCGGAACTTAACTTTATGCAGACATTCAGCAGAATGAAAGACAAGCGACTGAGTGAGCAGTAGAGCTAAAAACGTGCCTTGCTACGTGAGTGTAGTACGGCTAAATTCAAAAACTAATACAGACACTAGTTAGATTTCAAAGCCGGAACTTAACTTTATGCAGACATTCAACAGAATGAGAGACAAGCGACTGAGTGAGCAGTAGAGCTAAAAACGTGCCTTGCTACGTGAGTGTAGTACGGCTAAATTCAAAAACTAATACAGACACTAGTTAGATTTCAAAGCCGGAACTTAACTTTATGCAGACATTCAGCAGAATGAAAGACAAGCGACTGAGTGAGCAGTAGAGCTAAAAACGTGCCTTGCTACGTGAGTGTAGTACGGCTAAATTCAAAAACTAATACAGACACTAGTTAGATTTCAAAGCCGGAACTTAACTTTATGCAGACATTCAGCAGAATGAAAGACAAGCGACTGAGTGAGCAGTAGAGCTAAAAACGTGCCTTGCTACGTGAGTGTAGTACGGCTAAATTCAAAAACTAATACAGACACTAGTTAGATTTCAAAGCCGGAACTTAACTTTATGCAGACATTCAGCAGAATGAAAGACAAGCGACTGAGTGAGCAGTAGAGCTAAAAACGTGCCTTGCTACGTGAGTGTAGTACGGCTAAATTCAAAAACTAATACAGACACTAGTTAGATTTCAAAGCCGGAACTTAACTTTATGCAGACATTCAACAGAATGAGAGACAAGCGACTGAGTGAGCAGTAGAGCTAAAAACGTGCCTTGCTACGTAAGTGTAGCACGGCTAAATTCAAAAACGAATACAGACACTAGTTAGATTTCAAAGCCGGAACTTAACTTTATGCAGACATTCAACCGAATGAAAGACAAGCGACTAAGTGAGTAGTGGAGCTTAGAACTGAAAGTTGCTTAGAGTAGAAATTCTACAACGTCGAACAGTTTAGTACAATGAATTTCCCAAGCTTCGCATCACAGGCCTACCGCCGGTTTTAAAGGACTATTAGACGACAATGTAGGAGACTAAAAATTGGACAGATACCGCTGGTATTTATTTTAGCATCATAGGCTTAAATGGACAAATAGCGTTAGGGACTGGCTCTATTCATATATTCTCTGACACAAAACACGATGTTAATTATGACAAACGACGAAAACAATGTCAAAGCCTGACGACGTATGTGTTGCAACAGCTAAATATTTAAAATTGTGCAATTAAAAGACACAATATTAAATATCAGTTGCAAAATCTGGTGCCTAGCAGTTAATTGCGGTCAGCGTTATTTTATCATGTGTCACAAATCAAAAAATTGTGCTCAATACCATGGGTAAACAAACCACATATAGCCTTAATAATATCCCCAAAACAGTGCTAACCACGACAAACCACTCTTAAAATGTCAAACAAAATTGATTGAAGTCTGAAATACTGTTCATTACAATTGATAATATGTGACTAGTAACTATATTAAAATACAAGAACTGTCCTGTTTTTATTCTTGATTTAAATGTTTTTCAAACACAAAATCCGTTTAACTAAACAAACGCGAAATGACTGATGCTGTGAACTTCATAAACTTTTAAGTATTCCACAGCTTTGATAAAACAAACAAACCAGAAACAAATCAGTTAGAAGGTGAACCAAGCCAAGTGTAAAGTAACCGACTAATCTGAATTCAGCCGGATTTTAAAAATCCAAATTTGCATATTGGTGAAGCACTGTTTAGTTGTTGTTTTGGATTTTCAAGGTTTAGTAGTAGAACTTACAAGTAGTGACTTGGATTTAGAAAAACCACTACGTTTGGATTGATTTTGCAGAGAACAATTATTCACAACAATTGTGAAGAAATGCCTTTTTTTCAGCTGTCGCCAATTGCTGATTTCTTCTCAAGTCTTTCTAACTGTCTTGCTCAGCGAATTAGTCAGACCTTCTGCTGTAGAGGCGGGAGGGTGCGATAATTTGTGGCCAGAATAGATATTGAGAATCTCTACGTTTTTTCTGTCTCAATTTCAGATAATATTTGACCATGAAATGTCTAAACGAGATACGCTCCGTTCCCGTGGCTAGGCCCCTCGCGAAAAACTTGCAAAAAATATAATTAGAGTTAGTAAATAATGATAAATATCATACATGCTCAATAGGGCGAAGGGGGGTAGAGTAGCCACCGACCCCCAGTCCCTCCACTCGAGGCCTTGGCTACTCCATATAAAGAAATATGAAAAACAAAAACAAACCGTAGAAACCTTAATGTATAGCTATAATTTATCAATATATGTCCCCCGTCACAAGATATAATTCAGAAGCGAATAGAAACGCATTTGAACCGTCAGCATCGCAACATTCAGGTTGGTAATACCCATAACTAGCAATAGCCCAACTAAGCCGCTATACATTTGAGGCAAAATAGCATATTGGGTTATCCTTCTTTTCTAAAAAACTGCGGATTTGGATACGATATAAAAATTGCGTGTTTTTCTCGAATTTAGTGTACTAAAGTACAGGAGTGTACAGGAGATTATCGTGAATTTGTTCTATTAATTAAATTGGAGACAATGGGGCTGGATTTTTGTTAATGACAGGAAACGGGTAGTTGGTAGTGCAAAAACAATGAAACAATATCGACCGAAACATAAGCGAATTGCTTGACTAAAACCTAATAGCGACTGACATCAAATGACGCGACCGCACATTGCTTTAGTGTTATGTTAACTGAGTTTTGTCCTATGATATACGTTTGCAACGTGCTTTGTGAGGTTCCTTAAGTAACTGAGCAACCGCTCCTAAATAGCGAAGTCTATACTTTGCGTTTGAAATCTTACAACGACATTCGAGTCCTAGCGTCGGCTTTCTTAGTCGAACATTGCACGATGCACAAATTAATTCGGTTGTTTAACAGGATTAACTGAATCACCTATCAAACATTTCATTTGTGCTATTCCGAGTCGATCGGTTAATTTATTAATCGAAATTGTCTGCCAAAGATAGATCTTGACAAACAATGTTGCCAAACAATAAGACGATATTTTGCTAATTAAAGTTGCTCAGTTTGTGAAAATAGAAACGGAACGAGCTCTTTAATTAGCATTGATTGAGTTGAAAATTTGCTGATAAACTCTCGCACTGAAATGAGTTCAAACAAAAGTAAATCTAAAACTCAGTCATCTCACAAATACCTACCTAATCGAAATACATCGAACGCTTACCAACACACATCATATCAGCATGAAGTAACAATAATTCCACCAATTTCTCATCCGAGGTGTCTCCAGAGAGTGTTTGTTGGTTGGGAGCATCCGAAGATTGTAGCACCGACTGGCGCATCCTGGGAGAAAAGCGCCATGACGAAGGGCGACGCTATTAGGCAAAAACTGGGGCCAGTACACAATTCCAATGCGTCTTCCTGTGGCTACGCTCCTGTTGTTAATATAGCATATTGAACGTGTCTCGCTGTCCGAACACAAAAACTAAACTGTTTCTGGTACAATCCTGGTAGCTCTCAATTTTGAGCAACATTTTCCACATTAAACATCATCAATACTGCCGAATAACAGTATCAATGCACTCTTACAATAACGCAGTTGGGGACTTATGTTTCACTTTTCTAAATAAGAAATACCGGTTACAGCAGCACAATACGCAAAGTCGGAAGGTCGAGTGCCTTAAAGGGATTTGTATTGGGGCGACTAATACATGAACTTCCCTATTTCCGAATGCTGCGCCGTTAAACACATAGTTAGTTATATTTTACAAGATTTTTCAAGAATTTTAAACCTGGCTCAAAGCACCATATATACTCTCAAAGCCGACAAATGTTTACGTAAGGTTTCATGGCCATTTGCTGATCCTGACACATCAGGCTGAGTTAAACTTAGCTGTTTTTGCGATAGCATAAATATAGGATAACATGAATGTTAAGCTTCTGGAAGGATAGTTAGGACCACCAGACCCCCTCTGGGTTCCCCAGTATGGGGTAAACATTTAGGTAATATAACAAATGGCTTTATGATTAGCTGAATGAAGCAGACTAATCACTGTGCCCAGATTAAATATTGCTATACTTTGGCCAAAACTATATGAGTGTCAGCACTTTTTACATTTTTGGTAAATTTCAATATATGAACTCTGTTCAATATTTCAACTGACCGGGAACCACGAAAAATTTTGAGCTCTGAGTTTGAGATCAAATTTTGAATCATGGCGATCGATTCGTCAGATTTATTCTATTATACACAAGTCAATTTTTTTCTGTAAGTTTGATCAAAAAATTTTGTGTTCCAATTTTGAGCAAAAAGTTTGAACGTGTGAGCGCCATTAGATCACTTATTCCAATGCAGTCTGTCAATGTTTTGTTCCTAATATATATTTCTTGAAACAACAAAGCTAATGAAAGCACAGCGTAAATGTTCAACGTCAGCCAGAATTTCATAAATGAGCTATATAATAGCAGCCAGTGACATTATCACACTAGGCCGAAGCTGCAGGTTTTTCTAAACTCAAGATACGCAGACATGGACTAACTGAAATCCAGCCAAGCGACATTTTTGGATAACTAAGATTACGCCAAGTCCAACATAAAAAGAACTAATGCTTTAGCCCATATTCAAACGTAGTTCCCCCTAAACCCCTAAACACCGCTCATGTTCTCTGCTCACCTAGCCTAGGTTTGTATCACAAAGTAGTGATGATGACCATGTCAACTTTAGGGGCCGGACGTTATAACGTTAAAACAAAGAACAGCTTAGAGCGGGGGGTTCGAGGTCCGCGGCCCCCCCCCTCCCGACTTAGGCTGCTTATACTTACTACATGGCTCATATATGAACCTTAGCTTAGGCTAAGACTAAGGCTTAGACTAAGACTATCGAGAACGGCATGACATGCATTATACTTCGGGCACTAAAGTTGACATGAGCCATGATGATGATAATAATACCGTCGACTGCCCTGCCCTGAAATTATCAATACAAATTAACAACAGGTTGTAGCGGGTTTTGTTACGAAAGTAATCAAAAAACAAATAGCAATTTTATATACCCAACCAAATTTAAAACCAAACGTATAAATAACAAAGAAAAACCTTACAAAGGCATTTGCGGCATATATTGAGGTCCACTTCAAACTACAGACGGGTTTTGTTCTAGCACCGGAAACCGCGTAGAGTTGTGGAAATATCGAATTGTTTGAATAATTATCTCTAATCAAACAACACGTTGGTTCGTTTCACTTCTGAAAGGATTCCTCTTTATTGATAGAGATAATCCAGTTTAAGATCAAAGCGGGGGGACACTGGATGGGAAAACAAAGTTTCAGTGGGTCCTACAACGTACCCACAGGTTAGGTTATTCGTGGGTAGCTATAAATTCGAATCATCGGGTAACTTCAATTTTGGTTGGCGACAGAATACAACCCACAGGACTCTTTCGGTTTTGAACTGGATCATCTAGTATATTTCGCTGAAAAGAAACGGTTTCAGTTTTATTCAATTATCTCACCATCATCGTCAGGAGGAGAAGACTGGTTGGTTGGTTTTAGAAGGACTGCGATTATCACGGCCATAGTTCTACCAAAACATCATCATCTAAAGCCACACAAGGTTTTATCGATGATTTTGGTATAAACGAGCTATCGGAATCAGGTAAGCTGTAGGCATTCAGTTATTTTTTCGTCATAATAGTTTAACACAATACAATCCAAATAAAAAAGAATGAATATAAGCAGAATCTTGGAACCATAATGGAGCAACGAGGCTCGACAAAAGCACATTAGCCAGCCGTATTTGGGATGCCCGTTCCCGCAGTTGTGGTGCCGCTAGATAAGGACAGTGGGAATAGTCCGTTGATGCTCAAAGGGCCATTACACATAACAGTTTTGAGTAATAAGGCTGGCTTAGCCGGCAATAAACAACATTTTTGCATGTTTTACTGTGCAGTGGATCGGAAATAGAGCCACTTGAAAGTGTTACGCGTCAAATAAGTTGTTATATGCATTACATTTGTAGCTTTGATGTTGTTGCCCCAGGAGCGGTGGAACCGGACAGCTGCTGCTAGCTGAAATAGCCTTGTGGTTTACCGAACCGAAGTTATGACCAGGCGATCCAGGTTCAATTAGTTAGAGTGGCAAATGTTTTTCAACATGAAACGATAATGCATCATTCACGATAAAAGATGCGTGCGCCAGGGCCAAATTATGTCACGCGTCCAACTCAACTAGTTCGGGTGAACTATAGTTTAGTTGGACTAGTATGGTACATTTTTATAGCTTGGCTAGTCTTAATATGATAAACAGGGAGCTTAGCTAGGCTCTGCGTGACAAACAAAGCGTCCGGCTGAACTGTCTATTGAGAAATTTTATAAAGTATTGTACTTAGTGTAATAGCATTTTGTTCTATAGTATTTTCACATTAATTCCAAGTTATATATTTGTTTTAATATATACAATTAATGTTTTGAGCTGTATTCCGCATTTGAGGCATTATTTAGATACGTGTAATAAAACGTAATTTTCGCGGTCTAAATAGTCTCTGGCTAAGCTATAGGGCTCAGCTGAACGCCCCGTGACAACAGCACAGTCCGGCTCGACACTCGAAATTTCAAAATTTTAATAGTCGAGCTGGACTGCATGCGTGACATCGTAGCTAGCCCATTTGAACGCGTGACATAATTAGGACCATGTGCACGCAACGTATTGTAAATGGTGCACAAGTATATTTGTTGTATGCATCCATGAAGGCTCCAAATATGTTCACGTATCATTTACACTGCACTAAATATGTTAAGACTAAATAATATCCGGTATATACTACCAAAGAATTTTGGCATTCACCGATTTCAAGCTCCATGTCAAATGTATAAGTCCGATTAAGATTACGACTGCGATGTCCAAAGGTCAGGGTTACGAATTAGATGTTCAAAGGTTACGCCTTAGATGTCTAAAGAGTTTCGCCAGTTGAATTTTTTCTCACAATTTCTCCCTTTTTCCACCTCAGACAGCACAATTGCATTTCGGCAAATCGAAATGTGTTTCAAAAAGGAAATGGAGAAAAAAATTCAAAAAAGCAAAACTCTTAAATTTTCTAAGGCGTAACCTTTTCAAACATCTATCAACCTAGACCTTTGGACATCGCAGTCGAATATAATCGGACTTATACATGACATGGAGCTTGAAATCATGAATGCCAAACACCTCATATACCGGATATAGTCTAACATATTAGTGCAGTGTAAATAGGAACATGAACATATTGGAGCCTTATGAATAGGCGACGAAGAGGACTGGCACCATACAAACGTGCGGCACATAGTAATATGAAGTCAATGTCACTCAAGCTCATGCAGTCAGCTCGAATGAAATTGAAATCGAGGAAAACCAAACTACTGCACGGGGGACCGCTGAGCCCTATAGCTAGCCAGAGACTAGAGTCACGACATACACGAGGAGAAAAGCCTCAAATCAAATACAAGCTAAAAAACAAAGTATGAAAAACAAAACCTATAACTAAAAAAGGAAAAACTAGAACAAAAGAACACTAAGACAAACATAAAACTCAAAAACAGAAGCCGACGCGCCCCGCGCGACCAGCTGAGCTCCGCAAAGACTAGCCAAGCTAGAAATACCAACTAAGCCAGACTAAAAGAATCACCCAAACAGATGAACACAAATAAACACACATAACTATAGGAATTATCTACCACTCTGACTAAATAAATCTCAAATACGGATCTCGCTCACTGCAACCTCTGCACACTTCCACTTCCACACTCCTGCAACAATCAAAGCTACAAATGCTAAAAGCATATAACTCTTACAACACTTAATCTATTCCCCCATCCACTGCACAAAACATGCAAAATTATGCCGTACCCTATTACTCGAAACCCCCCCCCCCCCGCCCAGCTAATTAACTCTCCATACTCCACAAACCATCCAAACCCCCCAACATTCATTCTTTTTTATTTGGAACTTGTCAAACTGCTATGACGAAAAAATGCAACTGTAGCTTGCTGATTCCGATAGCTCGTTGTGCAATCATGATAAAACTCTGTGTGGCTTTAAATGATATTTCATTGGAATTATCGCCGCAATAATCGCAGTACTTCTAAAACCAACCAACCATCTCTGCCTAACAATAAATAGTAAATTGGATAAAAAAACTGAAACATTTCTTTTCAGCGGATGTGCTCAATAATACATTTCAAAAAACTCAAAAGTATATAATTTGCACAACAAAAAATAAAAGTTACCTCATTCGAATTTATAGCTACCCACGATGACCTAACCTGTGGGTACATTGTAGGACCCACTGAAAACTTTGTTTTCCCATCCGTGTCCCGTAAATCTAAACTGATTATCTCTATCAATAAAAAGAAATCCTTTAAATTGAAACGAACCAACGTGTGCTTGATTAAAGATAATTATTCGAGAGGAACAAACTTTAAATATTTCCACAACTCTCAGTTTCCGGTGCTAGAACAAAACCCGGTACGTATTTTGAAGTGGACCTCAATCCGCAAATGTTTGTAAGGTTTTTCTTTTTGTTATTTATACGTTTGGTTTTAAATTTGGTTAGCTATATAAAAATTGCTATTTGTTTCGATTATTTATAACGAAATTCATTTGTTAATTATTGATAATTTTCAGGCAGCAATTAAACAGTACTGTAGTCATCATCATGTCCAACTTAGTGCCCAAAGTATGATGCATGTCATGCCCTTCTCAATAGTCTTAGTCTAAGCCTTAGTCTTATTAGAGGTTCATATATGAGCCATGTAGTAAGTATAGCAGCCTAAGAGCACAACCTCCCCGCTATAAGTATTTTGTTAAGCATTTACTCACCTAAAGTTGGGCATGTAGTCCGTCATCCACTCTTGATACGAACCTCTAGGCTAGCGACATAAGGACATGTAGTTTTTAGGGGGAACTACGTTTGAATATGGGCTAAAGCATTAGTTACTTTTCTCATTTAATCTCATCATGATACTAATGGCGCTGCGGCGCGCTCAAACTTTTGCTCAAAAATTGGACACAAAATTTTTGATGGACACGGACTATATATATAATAGAATAAATCTGACGACACATAATTCAAAATTTGATCTCAAATTTTGCCAAGAAAAAACTAGAAGTTTCGTGGTTCCCCAGTCTGAAATATTGAACAGAGTTCATATTGAAATTTACCAAAAAATGTAAAAAGTCTAAAGACCTCATATAGTTTTCGCCAAAGTATAACAATCTGGGCACAGTGATTAGTCTGCTTCATTAGCCCATATCCTAAAATATTTGCCTCTGAAAAAAAATACAGAGGGGTGCAAGTGGTCCTAACTATCCTTCCAGGACATTTTAACATTCATGTTATACTATATTTTAGTGCTCCTCGCAAAAACAGCTAAGTTTAACTCAGCCTGATAAGCAAATGGCCATGAAACCTTACGTAAACATTTGTCGGCTTTGGGGACCA